>LPNX010831004.1:335814-370459 GCA_001517045.1 Pseudotsuga menziesii | reverse complement strand
CCATTTACTCCTCCCCCTAGTGGATTCATGTCCCAAGTCATTTAGTTAAGTCAAACCATTAACCTCCTAAGTTTACCAAAGAAATTCATAACTTAGGAACATAAATAACATTACTTACGGTTCTTTTACCCGGGATTCCGGCCATTTACTCCTCCCCCTAGTGGATTCATGTCCCAAGTCATTTAGTTAAGTCAAACCATTAACCTCCTAAGTTTACCAAAGAAATTCATAACTTAGGAACATAAATAACATTACTTACGGTTCTTTTACCCGGGATTCCGGCCATTTACTCCTCCCCCTAGTGGATTCATGTCCCAAGTCATTTAGTTAAGTCAAACCATTAACCTCCTAAGTTTACCAAAGAAATTCATAACTTAGGAACATAAATAACATTACTTACGGTTCTTTTACCCGGGATTCCGGCCATTTACTCCTCCCCCTAGTGGATTCATGTCCCAAGTCATTTAGTTAAGTCAAACCATTAACCTCCTAAGTTTACCAAAGAAATTCATAACTTAGGAACATAAATAACATTACTTACGGTTCTTTTACCCGGGATTCCGGCCATTTACTCCTCCCCCTAGTGGATTCATGTCCCAAGTCATTTAGTTAAGTCAAACCATTAACCTCCTAAGTTTACCAAAGAAATTCATAACTTAGGAACATAAATAACATTACTTACGGTTCTTTTACCCGGGATTCCGGCCATTTACTCCTCCCCCTAGTGGATTCATGTCCCAAGTCATTTAGTTAAGTCAAACCATTAACCTCCTAAGTTTACCAAAGAAATTCATAAATTAGGAACATAAATAACATTTACTTACGGTTCTTTTACTGGGGATGTTACAGTCATTGTTCAATTTGGTTGTCTAGATAAACTTATACTAAATTTAATTTAATCATAAAACAATGTTATTAACACAATTATGAATTAAAGTGATTATGTGTGTATCTTATAACCAATGTATTTATGGGTATTTTTTAAATATTACTCTTATGATATTTATTATTATTTTCATGCCTTCTCTTCATAACAAAGAGCAAAATCTTGTGATAAGATTAATATGTGATTCTAATCTTTTTAGATGGTCAATCTTAATGTGTGTGAGTAACTAGGTTATCCACAAACTAACACATAAGTATTTACTTGTAAGGGTCTAGTGATATTTAATGTAGTGCTCTGCCTTCCCGACAGAGCACTGAGTTAGCATGTTTCTAAGTTGTTTCTTGGAGTTAAGCATTCCGAGCTGGTTTTTAATAAAATCTCAAGTAAGAAAACATGATGTTTCAACTAGATTTCCTTGTTCAGTTCTGTGTCTATTTTCCTAGTTCCATAAACATGTAAATGCATAAATCTAAATGTTATCAATGTACATGTATATATAATAAACTTCATGAATTTTCATAAAGCTAGTCAATAAAACAACTGTAGCATGCATAGATTTAGTGTGTAAATAATTATCTTAATAGTAAAGTACCTAGCACCGGTGGTTGTAGTAGATCTTGTAGTTTGATGTAGATCCCATAATCTAACATACCAAATTTTAACCCAATTTACATTACCACAAAATAATAAATAAATAGCTAATATAAGTTTTACCTTCCTAGTCAGTTGATCTTTGGTGTTCGAAATAATTTACCAACTAAGTTATTATGACCTTGCTAAGGAATCGGGTTCGATGGTTTACTTAACTCTTGAGCTAATACATTGTTTATATATTTTAGGTGTAAAATAAACTTTAACCTTGGTAAAGGTCAACTCGAATCATTGCTTTTAGCCATTTGGTTAACATTATGCTACACCTAATCATCAGTTGAAATTTAATTCTTCTATCACTTCATAATTGTGGATCAATTTGTATCGCATGCAATTGATTTACAGTTGGACTACCTCTTAATTATTGTACTTACCTCACAATTGGAGATCTTATGGGGATTTATCAAACTAAAGTTTTTAGTTTTGGATTCATTTGGTCGAGGCTTGGTTTGTTGAGGATTTGTCTGTTGAGTGTCTATGGCAAGACCATGGAGTGGCTTCCTCTCAGCCTTCTGGCCTTGTATGGTTCAGGTATGACCTACTATGTACATATGATACCCATTCTATACCCTTCTTGGTTGTCACTGTCATCAAATTCACTTGAGGGTTTAACTACACCAATCTCGGTTGCCGTTGTCGTCAAGTTCATTCAAGGGTTTAACTCTAGCTATGGTTATACTGTTTGTTCCTGTTCTCAACGATTGTGTAATACACCAAGAATTAATAAATTGTTATTCATTTCTTCTAAGATATTTTATTTATTATTTTAAATATTTTTGATAGAAAGTCAAAAATAAAACAAATGTAATGAATTATTCTTTTATTAATAAAAGATACTGAAGGGGACAAAAATGGAATAGTTTTTGAAGAGTGTTTGCTAACCCACAAAAGGAAAAGACAAGTGGATGTAGCTACTGAGTGAGAACTCAAGGCGCAGGAGGAATCTTCCCCAAAATCAGGACACAACTCTCTCTTGAGTGCTAAAAAGCAGGAGGCTCATAAATGACCAAGTCCTAGGCAAAATACTATATAATAGTATGTCCAATAGCAAGCAGGAGGCTTGCATTGGACGGGGATTGAATCTGATAATGCAATAGATGGCGCATTAAGTGGATTTTTCTCTTGTCGTTCAACAAATAGGCTCGAGGGTTCTGGAACAAGTGATTTGGATGCTCTAGGAGTTGGTTGGGAGCAACAACTATTCCATTTATGTTTTCCCAGAAGCGGTGCCAAGTTCTTATTATGTTGCTTATTATTAAATCTAGTTACAGTAGGATGTGTATTTTAACTTGAACTGTAGCTATATTCTTTAGGAAAAATTGTTTATGCATCTGTATAGGACAATTATCTATTATGATATCAAATCTAAATCTTGGTTTTTGTATTTTATTTCTCCCTGTAAAATGCTAGTTTAAATCACCAATGCATCTAATATCGGGAATCCATAGCTGAATCAAATATTGCTATTAATGTGTGTTCTGTAATAATTAGTATTTTCTGAGCATAACCACTTAGATCTAGCTATTGGTGTTCTGCTATGGTCTCGAATCTCAACATTTGTTTCTTTTAAATTATTTACATGTCTGTAAATTTATTCCTGCTAAACTATTCTCATAATGTATTATGGAATAGATCTAGTTAATTTATGATCAAGGTAAATAGGGATAACATTCTCTAGTTATTATAACAAAATTACAGTCATAGCATAGAAACAATTAAGATCGAATATTACAATCAATTAATTCTCTGTGTAAAACTAATAATCCGAAATGTTATAAGCTGGATGGTTCCCCTATCAGGTTATAAGTCACAATTTTCTACATATTTATAATTTGTTAAATTAAACTTCATCTCATAAACCCCTGTACAAATCAAGAATTTTCATATCAATATATTTGGGATCATTTTAAATATGGATATTCTAGTCATGGAAATCAATGATTATAACTTATTCAACTAATCAATTAAGGATCCGTAAAAATCTGACCAAATATTACACTAATAGTCCAACATTAGAATCTAAGGTAATTGTTAGAACAAAAATCTGTCCTTAGTACCTAATTTATACCTTAGTCAATTTCATTTGTTTCTAAAAATTAAATTGTTATGGTTTATACTTAGGGAATTTGATCTAGGAGGTGAACTGGTTATTTTCAGACCTTTCACACATGCACCAGTGGTCTAGTTGGTCAACCTAGCACATGTGTGCCCTCATTTAATGCCTTGGAGTGCTACCTCCTTGGATTGGGGAATTCGGGTTTGACTAGGGGTGCTAATGATGTATTTTGTCATTTTTGGCTCTCCTGGGAGAATTTAGTGTCACATTGAGCCTCCCACACACCTATATTTGCTCACCTACGCATGCCTTGAAGTCAATATTTCCCTAGCACACTTCAACAACATCCACATGAGGTTTTGTGACTATTTGGGCTGAGTTGGAGCTTGATTGGTCCACCTAGGGGTGATTGAGGTCAATTTTGGTCATGTCACATGTACAATCAGATTTGGCTTCCTAAGCCTCATGAATTGGTCCTAATGTAATATATACATGTTCTAAACATATTATAATGTTAGACAGTTTAATAATATTCACTTTGTGTTAACATGTGTATGTAAATTTGTTCCTCTTTCAAGCTTTTTTGTTGGTTTTTGCAAACTATCTCGAATTGTGAGTCTCTTGCACTCCTAGATATTGTTGTAGATCAAATTCTCACATGGTATCAAAACTTATTGCAGTTACAGATCAATCCTGAGTGTTTGAGATGCATATTGAGAGATTTTATGGATAAATTTGAGTGTTTTTGCTGGTACTTTCAACAAAATCTCACCACTAGCGCAAGAAAAGATGGAGCAAAACCACATCTTGCTCACTCCATTCAATTAATTCAAATGGAAGGCCGAGATGGTCATCCAACTGAGATCTAAGGGTATCTATAGGGTCACCATGGGTACAGAAGTGGAGCCAAATTCTGTAGTAGAGAAGTCAAAATAATTTAATCAGCTTGATGAGGTGTTTGGATTGTTGTGTCTAAGCATTTCAAGAGATCTCCTATTTCATGTTAACAGTTTGACAACCCCAAATGATGTCTAGTAGAAGTTCAAATCTCTCTTTGGGAAAACTAATGAATTGAGGGGACATTAGCTTGAAAATGAGCTCATTACCCTAAGCCCAACGCATTTTGACACCATCTAGGAGTTCTTCACCAAAGTTAAGTCTCTAGTAATTCAACTCAAGTAGTGTGGGATAGAGAAGAAGGGAGAACAACTAATATTGTCAATCCTTTCAAAGTTGGGGCCAGAATACTCTGTGTTTGTTAGCACATTCCTTTCTGGTGAGCTAACCATTCAAAATTGGAAAATTCCAACACTAGCTAGCCTCATGGAGTCCTTGACCCATGAGCAGGACAACCTAGTTCAGATGGGCACCATCAAAGCAAGAAAGGATGAAGCCTTGGCTGCAAGTGTTTCGAATGCCTCCAAAGGAAAGTCTAAGGAAAATAATTCAAAACAACCAGAGAAGAGGAAATCAGACAGACCCAAGAATCCTTATGGGGGTTTGAATCCTTCAAGGGATAAAGAAAAGAAGGGAAAGGAGAAAACCGAATGCACCTATTTCCACAAGGGATGGAATCCATAGAGATCCTGCATGAAAAAGGCCATTGACATGATGGCACAACTACTAGAGAAAAACAACATCCCAATCCTAGATGGTGCAAGGAAGAAGGATGGCAACTCAAGTTCTGACAAGAAGGAGAATTGTCATGCTTTGGCAGCAGGTTCTTCTTATCCCTCCACCTTCATCATTGATTCAGGAGCATCCAAGCATATGTCCTTTGTTAGAGAGCTCTTCACTTCCATGCATTCTAATAGTGGCCCAGTTGTTCGAATGGGAGATGACTTTGAGATCCAGACCAAGGGAGTTGGCAGGATCGACCTTGACAATGGATATTTCAATGATGCCCTCTATGTACCAGAATTGGAAGCAAATTTGTTGTCAGTATATCAAATGACACATATTGGAGAAGCCAAGAGAGTACCATTTACTCCATATTTGGTAGAGATAGCAGAAATATCCTCCAACCAAGTTGTGGCATTGGGGTATTCATATCACCAAGATAAAATGTATAAATTCTCCAAATTTCTTCCAAATTCTAGTGGGAAAGCGCTCCTATGTCATGCCAATGAGACCTCCAAGCTATGGCATGAGAGATTCGGTCACATTAACTACAAATACCTTCAAGCACTCAACAAGGATGAGATGGTGGAAGGGATTCCTCTTATAAATCTTCCAATGGTGCATGCATTGGTTGTGTGGTGGGAAAGAATCTAGAGCGCAGCTATGAGAAGGGGAAGGAAAAGAGATCTACACAAAAACTTGGATTGGTACATTCAAATCTCATTGGTCCTCTTCCCACTCCATCCTATGGAGGATCAAGGTATGTTCTCACTTTCATATATGATTACTCAAGGTTATGTTGGGTGTACTTCCTTAAGCTAAAATCTGAATTATTTGAAACCTTGAAGATTTGGAAGGCCCTAGTAGAGAACCAAAGTAGGAATAAGATTAAAATACTTAGGACAGACAATGGTAAGGAATATGTCAATAAAAATTTGCAGCACCTATGTGAGGAATGTGGCATTCAAATGCAACATTCGATCCCCTACACACCTCGGCAAAATAGTGTGGCAGAGAGGAAAAATAGGTCTCTCAAGGAGATGGCCACATGCATGATTGAGACAAAGTATTTAAGTCGCAAGCTATGGGTTGAAGCCATCAATTGTGATGCATATATTCAGAACAGGTCTTTACACAAATCAGTGAAAGGGAGAACACCCTACGAGGCTTGGTTTGGTCACAAACCAAATGTCTCACATTTCAGGATTTTTGTCTCAAGGGCATGGGCTCGAATTCCATCAGAAAAGAGGAAGGAATCGCAGCCACATAGTAAAGAATGTATCATGGTTGGTTATGGTGAAGACACAAAGGGTTATAATCTCTTTGATATATCCACACACAAAACTTTCATTGAGAGGAGTGTGCAATTCGAAGAGGAGATTATACCAGATTTTGAGCTAGCACTGGGGGAATGCTCTTCTCCCCAACACCATGAAGATGTAAGTGATGATTCAAACTCTGATTTTTTATGATAATTCTAATAATGACATGGCTGAAGATGACATTTATGTACATGTTTCACCTTAAAGGACCAAGTGGGATGAGAAAACCATACAAGTTGTTGGGGATCTCGCAGGTAATCCTCTAGATCCTAGGAAAACAAGATCATAATTTCAAAATGCTTCTTATGTAAGTGAAATTGATCTTGTTGAGCACTGCTATATGATGATTGGATTTGATCCATGGTCATATCAGGAAGCATGTCATGATCCAATGTGGAAATCATCCATGAAAGATGAATTCAATTCTCTACAAGAGAATGAGATTTGGGAATTGATTCCCTTGCCTCCCAAGAGGAAGCATGTGCAATGTAAGTGGATATTTAGAACCAAAATTGTTGCAGATTGTTCTGATATTAAGCATATGGCTAGATTAATTTCCAAAGGATTTTCTCAATTCCAAGGAGTGGACTATACAGAGACCTTTGCATCGATTGCAAACATGGATTCAATCAGGATAGTTTTAGCCATTAATACTGCTAGTAAAGGTTGGGAGGTTCACCACATGGATGTCAAGAGTGCATTCCTCCATGGTGAACTACATGAAGAGATATACATGAAGCAACTTGAAGGTTTCCAATAGGATCATTCTCTTGTTTTCATGTTGAATAAATCACTCTATGGCCTCAAGCAAGCCCCAAGGGCTTGGTATGCCAAAATGGACAAGTTTTTGCTCTCAATTGGTTTCATCCGATGCAAGTATGATCCTAATGTGTATTTGGAGAAAAATGATGATGTATTGCAGATTATTGTACTGTATGTTGATGACCTCTTAATTACAAGGATCTGCACCAAACAAATTGGATCAATTAAGGCATATCTACATAGTGAATTTGCAATGATTGATCCAGGATTGCTAAAACAATTTCTTGGTTTGGAAATTGAGCAATCTAAACGAGGCATCATGATCAGCCAACATAAGTATGCTTCATACCTTAACAAATTTTAAAATGGTTGATTGTAAGGAATCCAAGTGCCCATTTCTTTCTAGCATAAAACTAGGTGAATTTGGTGACTTTCCTTTGGTAGATTGCTCATTGTACATGCAAATAGTTGGTAGTTTGCTATATCTTACACATAGCAGACCCGATTTGGAATATGTTGTTGGTGATGTAGAAATATATATGCAACATCCACATGAGATCCATTGGAAGGAAATAAAGAATATCCTTTAGTATGTTTAAGGCACCAAGAGTTTCGAGGTACACTATGCAGCTAGTTCTCCACTAGAACTAGTAGGATTTTCTTATTCGAATTGGGTTGGAGATCCCAATGACAGAAAGCACACTTCAGGTTTTGTTTTTATGCTTAATGATGGTCTTATTTGTTTTTCAAGTAAGAAACAACACAAAATTTCTCTTTTTTCAGCTGAGGATGAATACAGGGGAGCAGTGAATGCAGCTACACAATGTTTGTAGTTACAAGGCATTTTTCGGGAGCTTGGTATTGCACTTGATTCACCCACTATCATTTGGTGTGACAATCAAAGTGAAATCAAGATATCTACAAATACAGTAGAGAGGCATAGGCCCAAGCACATAGAGATCCATATGAACTACATTCGGGGCTTAGTGCATGATTGGGTGATAGCCTTTCAATATTTCCCATCCACTGAGCAAACTGCTGATATATCCACAAAGAATTTTACTGAGAAGACCTTCACTTACTTGAGATCATTGCTTGGAGTGAGTGATGGATGGTGATGGCTTGCATTCACCTTTATATTTTCAGCCCCATGTCGATTTTTTAAGAGAGGTTTTGTTCCCATGTAGTTTTCCTCTTTTCCTTATTTTTCATGGACAAATAAAATTATGTTGTATGAGGTGACTTGAGACTTTGTTTCCAAGGCCTCAATAATAATTTGGTTAAGTTGTACTAATTCATGGTTAAGGGGGGGTGTTAGAATAGTAATCCATCCTTAGTACCTAGTCTATAGCTTAGTCAATTTCATTTGCTTCTAAGCATTAAATTGTTATGGTTTAGACTTAGGGAATTTGATCTAGGAGGTGAATTGGTTATTTTCAAACCTTTCACACATGCATCAGTGCTCTATTTGGTCAACCCGGCACATGTGCACCCTCATTTAATATCTTGGAGTGCTACCTCCTTGAATTGGGGAATCTGGGTTTGACTAGGGGCGCTAATGATGTATTTTGTCATTTTTTCTTTCCTACGAGCATTTATTGTCACATTGAGCCTCCCACGCATGCATTGGAGGCATTATTTCCCAGCACACTTCACCAACGTTCACATGAGGCTTCGTGACTTTTTGGGCTGAGTTGGAGCTTCATTGGTCCACCTAGGGGGGATTGAGGTCAATTTTGGCCATGTCACATGTACACTCAGATTTGGCTTCCTAAGCCTCACAAATTGGTCCTAATATAATATATACATGTTCTAAACACATCCTGATGTTATAGATTTTAATAGTATTCACTTTGTGTTCACATGTGTATGTGAATTTGTTCCTCTTTCAAGATTTTTTGTTGGTTTTTGCAAACTAACTCGAATTGTGAGAGTCTCTTGTGCTCCTATATCTTGTTGTAAATCAAATTCTCATAGTAACTGTTATAATCTCTATTACATTTTAAAATCAAGATGACTGGTAATAATCCCATCTTAGGCGGTCATCGAGTTTTAATTAAGTATAGTAACCAGATCTAAAAAAATCATACCTTAAACAGTTTTAAAACTACAATTTCTTAACCAGCAAACATCTAAGTGCGGAAAGATGGTTTGCAGAAGCTTATTTCTAAAAATTTAAAAGGAAACCCGCAATCCGTAATCTGCAATTCTGGAAGGTTAATTGCGAAAGAATAATTCTAAAAAGTTAAAATGGAACCTGCAATTCGGAATCCACAATTACGGAAGGATAATTCAAAGAAAATAAAATGCAACCTGCAATCCGCAATCTGCAATTGTGGAAGGATAATTTGAAAAAGTTTAAGGGAAACCCTCAATCCGCAATTGCGGAAAGAGAATTGCATAAGGTTAATTTAAAAAAAATTTAACCCACAATCCGCAATCCGCAATTGCGTAAAGAGAATTGTGAAAGGTTAATTTGGAAAAAGTCCAACCTGCAATCCACAATTCGTAATTGCGAAAGGCTATTTGCGAAAGGTTAAATTGGAAAAAAAAATTAATGGCGACCGCAATCTATAATCTGCATTTGCGGAAGGATCATTGCGGAAGGTTAACTTGCGGAATGATCATTGCAAAAAGGTAATTGCGGAAAGATTAATAAAACTACAAATTCAGAACTGAACTGATAAATTATTTAGAGTCTAATTTTCTGAGATAAGTTCAAAGATTTAGAAAAGGTTGAATAATCAAGTAAAGTTAGAATCGAGCAATAAGCCATCAAATTTTAATAATTCGATGTTACAGTTAATTACAGAACAATATATTTTTATTTCCAAACATCTACAGTGCACAGTCGGTCATGTAGCAGTAAAGTATGTAACAGAACAAAAAATTGACAGATGCCTTTATCAGCATGTAGGGACTTTATTGATGTGTCTTTAGATATATGATATATAAAAAAAAACAAGTATTATGGATTTTTGAGGTATGTGACAGAATGGTATCAGAACTATAGTGCCCCATATTTTGACTCAGGCTTATTTACCACTCAGACTTATAACACTATATTTACTTATTATCTGTGGACTCAACTATACTTCATAAACTATATTTTGGCATGTTATATGTGATTATTTACTGATGTTATGATGTTATCGGGATTATGCTCTAATTATGATATTATGATGTTATCATGCTTATATTATGCTTTGATCATGATGTTATGATGATTAACATGCCTATGAATATGCTTTGATTATGATGTTATGATGATTATCATTTATATGAAATTATTGTGCTTATGCGATTATCATGCAGTAGTCGTCATCAGATTCATTTATTTCATAACAAAAACATATAGTTGATTGTAATCCTTGGTATGATGTGATATGTATGATGTGGTACATGGGCACCCATCCATGATGCAATTTATTTTGTGATTTTATGTGATGAAAGGAAATAATGTCGATAATATGGACCAGCTATTGATTTAATATGGTTATGAATGCATGTTTGCATAGCGCTAACCTGCAAGGTACAGGGGCTATCTGATAGCCAAGTGTGTGATGCAAAGTATGACTCAATACATATCTTGAAGAAGAGCCTTAATTGCCAAGTGATGGTATGATGACACGTACCAATAAACTCGATAGCAACGTAGTATGGTTTGATGAGTATGTACCCAGTATGTTGAGAGGGATGGATGCATTTCCCATCCTATGTCTCTTTGATACCCGAGGTCGTGGGAGGGCAGTGCTGAGACACACTCCCCAATTTGTTGTGATGACTATGGTCGGATGCCTGCTAGGAGAGGCTAGGTCCACTAGTTAGCCGACGCTACCGCTCTCAGGTTTTGTGTAGGAAGGTCAGTATAGCTGGCATCCACCTTGTACTAGCAGAGGAAGGATATGGAGGATGCGGACGTAGGTTAGGATGGTTGGACATATTAGTTATTATTGTTGAGTGTTGGACATTTATGATACCGGATTAGTGATGGTAGGTACCAATCTTAATTAACTGATTAATAAGAACATAACCGTTAAATAACTATGAATGGCAAAAGAAATCATAATATATCTGTATATTGGTCTTGTTACGTGAAATATTATTTGTATCAGCTAGAATTTAGGGGTTTTTGCTATAGTACATGTGCATCCTGTGCATGTACTGGCCATGCATGCACACCTCACACATGCATGCTAGTATGAAATATTAATTGAAGAACATTAAATAGTTGGATGTGTTAACTAAGTAATTGTGATTTATTTAAACCTGTAAATGTACCTTATTTATTAAGAAACAATGTGCGAGGGGACTTAACAATAAACATAAACATGTCGGTGTTATCATTCAATTAAT
The DNA here is from genome assembly GCA_001517045.1 of Pseudotsuga menziesii. NCBI lineage: Eukaryota > Viridiplantae > Streptophyta > Pinopsida > Pinales > Pinaceae > Pseudotsuga > Pseudotsuga menziesii. Next base: position 358,806 of record LPNX010831004.1, on the reverse strand, counting down.
TAACAATAATACTGCAATTAATTATTTATTGATTAATAATCATAAATATTATTATTTTATTTTTGTTATTATTATCTATTATTATTATTGCATATTATTAGTGTTTATTATTTAGTACTTATTATTAAGTTATTAATTACATATAATAATTAACAATACTATTATTACCATTATTTTTACCGTTCAGCATAAAACTTAAACAAACAAAATTGGTAAAATTTTATGACATTGGGTTAGGTTTTAAATTTAGCACGTACAATTCAATAAGATAAACATTTAGTAATTTCCCCCATCTCATCAGGGGCGAGGAATTGTACAATTCAAGAAAATTTATTAATGCACAACAAATGTCAAAAAAAAAATCTGAACTGGTTGGACTGCCCAAAATAGAATTAAATAAATTAATTTAAATATGAAGGGGGCGGTGGAAGAAAGGAGGGGAAGGAGGTATAAGGAGGGGGATCGAATGGTTGAAGGGGGGGATTTTTCCAGAGCATTTTTTGGGGGGATAAAAATTTTACAGAAGAAGAGAGTAAGAAGTTGATGGAATAGAGAAGGAAGGAAACTGGAGGAGGGGGTTAACTCCAGGGGGAATAATTACACTCATCAAAGGGAAGTTGCTATCGGGTTTATCGGCACGTGGGCTCGGGGGCTCGGAAACACGTCGGTTTCCTAGGGCTAGCAGGTTCAACGTTGGTCGGCAGGGTGGATCATCTGATTTGGCATCAAGGCTCAGATAGGCTCAAATGAGGATTCAAGGAATATCTTCATCTCGTTAAGGTTTAGGTATTTTTCGATGTAACCCTCTCATTATTGCACAAATAAATGAATGAGAATAAGATTATGAGTAAATGTCTTTTGTTTTTATATATTTATGGACTTAGTGCTCTGCCCGGCAAGCAGAGCACTACAAGAACATGGTTGTATCACTAAGCCTGAACTGGCTCAACGCTAAAACTGTTAAAGAAACCAGAAAACTAATTTTATTTTATTTTTTGGTTTGATTCTCTTACAAAACAAGAAGAGAAGAATAAATTTATTTTGCAGGAAAAATATGGCCGATACAGGAATTTCGAGAAGAAGAATCCCAACCTAGAAGCCCTGTGAATAATGAAGAGGATAATATAAGGGAGTGTGAAATCTAGGTAAACCTAAATGAAAGTCAAGATAATAAATCTGAATTGCAGAAAATGGTTAAAGAACTAAGGTCTTAGTTTAAAAGAGTTGAGGATAATGAATGAATCTTGAAGGCTCAAGATGAACTGAATAATATTTTACTAGGTAAAATACATAATGATGAAAAAGAAAAAAACTGAGAAACTAGACATAAAATGCCAAAACCTACACCTTACAAACGTAAGGGAAGTAAACTAGAATTTTCCAGTCATAGGGCTGAAACTTCCATTGAGGAATCAATCAAACACAACACAGGAAAAAAACAAGATTCTAGTGAAAATAATGATGATAATAAAAAGAAAAATAAATATAAACCATATGGAGAAATCTTTGGGGGATTTAAAAAGATTAACCCACCAATGTTTAACCGCGAGATCAATAAGGAGAAGAGGCAGAAGCCTGGCTGCCAGGGATAAATAAATACTTCCAAATCTATAATTACTTCGACGAACTAAAAGCTAAAATGGACATATATAATTTAACTGGAAAAGTGGATATATGGTGGCAGGATATAAAGAAAGTAAAAGGAACAAAGGAAAGATACGTAACTTGGAAAACTTCTAAAAATCATTTTAAAATAAAAAACCTCTCAGAACAGTACTATGAAGAGAAGGCCAAGGAATTTTACGAGTTAAGACTAGGAGATATGAATATGAAAGAGATATTTAGTAAATTCATGAGTCTGCTTTGTTGCATACCATATATAATAGATGAAAAACTTAAGATACAACGCTTTCTTAGTTGTTTGTTTATCATGTTTAAGGAGAGGATTGAGTATGACAATCCGAAGACGCTGGAAGAAGCAATGCAAAAATCAAATTTATGTTATGACCAGAATAATAATAAAAGAGAAGGTGTGACAAATTGGAGGACTAAAAGACAATATAACTTTGACCCAAGAAAGAAGAATAATAAATTCCCCAAAAATACAGGGAATAATTACAAAGGGTATCAAGGTAGTTACCATAAAAAGTTTTACCCATCAAATTCTGTAGCTAAAGAAAGAGAACCTCCCACTACTTTTAATAAGAAAACTGCACAGATGGAACCCTTAAAATGTTGGGAATGTGATGGGCCACGTTATTTCAAATACTATCCTATAAGAAATAAAAACTCTAATGTTCACTCCATTCAGGAAGTTGTTACAGTTGGAGATATGGCAAGCAGTATGCCCAGAATCAGTGATGCGTTGGAGAATCGACAAGCAGGCCATCAAACTACAATGGTAGAGATCGAAGGTATGATAAAAGGTCAACCCATTTCCATTCTAATTGATCCAGGTGCAATATTGAGTTATGTATCACCTAGGATTGTTGAAATATGTAAATTAGTACCAGAAAATTTTGATAATTCATGGTTGGTACAATTAGCCATAGGTACTAAATGTAAAGTGACTAGTTATGTTAAAGATTGTGAAATATTAATGAATTATTTCAATACACATGTTGATCTGAATATTTTACCATTAGGTTTCTATGATATGTTGATAGGAATGGATTGGCTAGAAAAGCATAGAGTAATTCTGAATTGTTTTGACAAAACCTTTACAAGCATATATGATACTGGAAACATCATTAAAGTGAAAGGAATTCCTAGAAAAGTTACGATTAGAGAGATCTATGCTCTACAAATGAAAAGATGTGTATGGAAGGAATGTAAAGTATTTGTTGTTTATGTAATGAATGATAAATATAATGATAATCAACTTAAAATAGAAGATATACCTATCTTAAAGGATTTTAAAGACATCTTTCTGGAATAAGTCCATGGACTACCTTCGAAGAGAGACATAGACTTTATAATCAATCCAATACCTGGAATGGTACCAGCATCAAAATATCCTTACCGAATGAAAAGAATAAAGCTTACATAACTCAAATCACAATTACAAGAATTAATTGACAAGAAGTATATTCGACCTAGTGTTTCCCCTTAGGGAGAACCGGTCTTATTTGTGAAGAAGAAATAAAAAACCTTAATATCGTGTATAGACTGTCCACAACTAAATAAAATCAGTATTAAAAATCGATATTCTATACCTCGAATAGACGATATATTCAATCAGTTCTATGGGGAAACAATATTCTCTAAAATTGATATAAGGTATGGATACCATCAGGTGTGGATTAAATATGAATACATCTTAAATACTTCTTTTAGGACCCGTTATGGTCATTACAAATTTTTCGTAATTCCTTTTGGGTTGACAAATGCACCTACAACCTTTATGTGCTTAATGAATAACATTCTAAGTAACTATCCGGATAAGTTTGTAGTTGTCTTCATCGACAACATACTGATTTACTCAAAGAATAAACAAGAACATGAAGATGATATAAAGATAATTTTACAAGTATTAAGAGAATAACAGGTGTATGCTGAGTTCAACAAATGTGACTTATTTAAGGACATGATTCAATATCTAGGACATGTAGTGTCCAAGGATGAAATCTCTATCGACCCCGACAAAATTAAGGCTATCATTGAATGCCCAATTCCTAAAAATATAACAGGCATAAGATCATTCATGGGAATTACCAGTTATTATCGAAAGTTCATAGAAGGATTTTCTAGGATAACCTACCCCATAACTTCACTACAGAACAAAGGTAAAAAGTTTTTGTGAACTGAAAAATGTATGAAAATTTTTAATAAATTAAAACATTTATTAACTATCGCCCGTATCCTAAATATTGTTGATCCTTTTAAATATTCCATCGTATGTACCGACACTTGTAAAGAAGGATTGGGAGGGGTATTAATACAACAAAATTACATCGTGTCTTATGAATCTAGAAAACTAAAAGAGCATGAAAAGAATTACGCTGCGCATGACTTAGAACTTGTTGCAACTATACATGCTTTAAAGATGTGGCGACACTGTCTCACTGGAAGAAAAGTTATATTAATGTTAGATAACATAAGTTTAAAATATTTATTTGACCAACAAAATTAAATGCTAGACATGCCTTATGGATGTCTTTCTTAAGTGAATACGACCTCGAAATAAAACGCATAAATGGAAAAGAAAACAAAGTTGCAGACACTTTGAGTCGTCACACAATCTTACTTTTTGCTAGCAGCAGTTACAAATTAGATCTTAAAAGTCAAATTTAAATGCAGAAAATTCTGATAAAGAATACCAAAAGTTAAAATAAAATACTGTTGAAAATGAAAAGAACCTAATAAAAACATATTTTAGCCTAAATAGAAGAGGTATATTGCTGCATAAAAATAGGTTCTACATACCAAATTCATCATAAATCAAATTAACATTCATGAATGAGTTACATAAATGACCTTATCCAGGACATCCTAGATACCAAAAGATGATCACCATGATCAGAAAGGAATTATTTTGGCCTAACATGAAAAAAGAGGTAGTAGAAGACTTAGCTCGATACATTGAATGCCAACAAGTCAAGGCAGAACACCAACATCCAACAGGGTTATTCCAACCGCTACCCATTCCGTAATGGAAGTGGGAAATAATTAGCATGGATTTTATAACAAGCCTACCTAAAATTTTCAGGCAACATGACTCAATTATGGTCGTAGTCGATAAGTTAAGTAAAGAAGCTCATTTTTTCCTGTAAATTATACTTATAAGGTTGTTAACATTGCAGATATTTTTATGAAAGAGATTTTCAGGTTACATGGCGTACCAAAAGTAATAATCTCAGATAGAGATGTATAATTTACAGGAAATTTTTGGAAAGCTTTGTTTAAAGGGTTAGGAACTCACCTGAACTTCAGTATTGCATATCATCCGCAAATGGATGGGCAGACTAAAATATCAAACCAAGTCCTATAAGACATGATAAGAATGTATGTAATGGACAAACCAGGTAAGTGGGAAGACTACTTACACCTAGTAGAATTTGCTTACAATAATCATTTTCAAAGTATCAGCAGGTATGAGTCCTTTTGAAATTTTGTATGGACGCAAATGTAATACTCCAATTTCTTGGAGTAGTCGAGTTGATATAATAATGTTACGAACTAAATTGTTAAAGGATATGGAACTAACTGTGAAATAGGTGCAACAAAACTTTAAGTCTTTCGAAAACAGGAAGAAACATTATGCTAACCTAAAAAGAACTCCTAGAGAGTTCCAGGTGGGTGAACATGTGTACTTAAAGGTAAAGCCCAAGAAAATCTCTTTTATATTGGGAAAGTATTCAAAGTTGGCACCCATGTATTGCGGGACATTTGAAATCTTAGCTAAAGTATGGCTGGTTGCATACCACTTATCCCTACCACCTACTATAAAAGTACATAATGTTTTTCACGTTTCCATTTTAAAGAAATATATTCATGATGCTAGTCATGTGATCAATTGGAGTGATATACAAGTGGAACCCGTAGGAGAGTTCCGGGTGAGACCTGAGCATATTCTCGACAGGAGATAGATTTTACTCTGGAACCGTACCATCAGATAAGTCAAGGTGCAATAGAAGCACCTTAGTCCGTAATATTCTACTTGGGATTTGGAAAGTGATATGCTGGAGGCATATCCAATCCTATTCCAAGATGAAGATAAGGAAGAATAAATCAAAAAGTTAATAACACCAAGGACAGTGTTATCCTCTAAGGGGAAGTGTATGTAATACACCAAGAATTAATAAATTATTATTAATTTCTACTAAGATACTTTATTTATTATTTTAAATATGTTTGACAGAAAGTCAAAAATAAAACAAATCTAATGAATTATTCTTTTATTAATAAAAGATACTGAAGGGGACAAAAATGGAATAGTTGTTGAAGGGTGTTTGTTGACCCACAAGAGAAAAGGGCAAGTGGTTGTAGATACTAAGTGAGAAATCAAGGTGCAGGAGGCATCTTCCTCAAAATCAGGTCACAACTCTTTGTTGAATGCTAAAGAGCAGGAGGCTCATAAATGCCCAGTTCCTAGGAAAAATACTATATAATAGTATGTCCAATAGCAAGCAAGAGGCTAGCATTGGATGGGGATTGAATCTGATAATGAAAGAGATGGAACATTAAGTGGATTTTTCTCTTGTGGTTCAGTGAATAGGCTCGAGGGTTCTAGAGCAAGTGATTTGGATACTCTAGGAGTTGGTTGTTATTCCATTTATGTTTTCCCATCAATGGTGCCAGGTTCTTATTATGTTGGTTATTATTAAATCTAGTTATAGTAGGATGTGTATTTTGACTTGAAATGCAGCTATATTCTTTAGGAAAAAATGTTTATGCATCTGTATAAGACAATTATCTATTATGATATCAAATCTAAATCTTGGGTTCTGTATTTTATTTATCCCTATAAAATGCTAGTTTAAATCGGCAATGCTTCTAAGATCGGGCATCCATACTCGAATCAAATATTGCTAGTAATGGGTATTATTGTAATAATTAATATTTTCTGAGCATAATCACTTAGATCTAGTTATTGTTGTTCTGCTATGGTCTCGAATATCAACATTCGTTTCTTTTAAATTATTTACATGTCTGTAAATTCATTCATGCTAAATTATTCTCATAATGTATTATAGAATAGATCTAGCTAATTTACGATCAAGGTAAATAGGGATAAAATTCTCTAATTATTATAACAAAATTACTGTCAAAGCATATAAACAATTAAGATCGAATATTACAGTCAATTAATTCTATGTAAAATTAATAATACGAAATGCTATAAGATGGACGATGCCCTTATCAGGTTATGAGTCACAACTTTAAACGGATTTATAATTTGTTAAATTAAACCTCATCTCATAAACCCCTATACAAATCGAGAATGTTCAAATCAGGATCTTTGGGATCATTTTAGATATCTATGTATATTCTAGTCATGGAAATCAACGATTATAACTTATTAAACTAATCAATTAAGGATTCACGAATATCTGACCAAATATTACACTAACAGTCCAACACCAAAATTTAAGGTAACCATTATAATCTCCATTACAGTTTTAAATCAAGATGAATTGTAATAATCCCATATTAGGTGGTCATCGAGTTTCAATTAAGTATAGTAACGAGATCTAAAAAAATCACACCTTAAATAGTTTCAAAACTACAATCTCTTAACCAGCAAACATCTAAGTGTGGAAAGACGGTTTGGGGAAGCTTATTTCTAAAAAGTTAAAAGGAAACCCGCTATCCACAATTGCATATGGTTAATTGTGGGAGAATAGTTCTAAAAATTTAAATGCAACCCATAATCTGCAATCCACAATTGCGAAAGGATAAATCAAAAAAATTAAAATGCAAACCTCAATTCGTAATTGCAGAAGGATAAATGCGAAAGGATAATTTGAAAAAGTTTAAAGCAAACCCGCAATCCGCAATTGTGGAAAGAGAATTGCGGAAGGTTAATTTGCAAAAATTTTAACCCGCAATACGCAATTTCGAAAGACTAATTATGGAAGGTTAATTTGGAAAAAATTTAACCCGCAATCTACAATCCGCAATTGCGAAAAGATAATTGTGGAAGGCTATTTGCGGACTTAAATTGGAAAAAAATTAATGGCGACCCGCAATACGTAATCTGCATTTGCAGAAGGATCATTGCGGAAGGATAACTTGTGGAATGATCATTGCAGAATGGTCATTACAGAATGATCATTGCGGAATGATCATTACGAAAAGGTAATTGCGGAAGGATTAATAAAACTAGAAATTCAAAACTGGGCTGATAAATGATTTAGAGTCTAATTTTATGAGCTAAGTTCAAAGATTTAGGAAAGGTTGAACAATCAAGTAAAGTCAGAATCGACAAATAATCCATCAAATTTTTATAATGCCATGTTACATTTAATTAAAGAATAGTATATTTTTATTTCCAAACATCTACATTGCACAGCCGGTCATGTAGAAGTAAATTATGTAACAAAACAAAAACTTGATAGATGCCTTTATCAGCATGTAGGGACTTTAGTGATGTGTCTTTAGATATATGTGATGTAATTTTTTTTATTATCGATTTTTTAGGCATGTGATAGATTGTGGCTTGTTCAGGTCACTAATAATGACAGGTATAACTTACAGTTTTTTTTTCAATAATTGTAAGTCATTTCTTCTACCCATTTTTGCGGCCGCAATAATAAGTTGGGATTTCCATTGCCGGTGGAATGTGTTCTCCAGTGCTTCGATAGTTTCTCTAGGAAACACCCATGGTGTTGAACTCCTTCTTCTTTAGTAAGCCTCGTACTTGCTTCCCTCTTAAGTTTATAGTGGCGAAGCTTGGATAAATATTTGCTTGTGGGGTTGATTTCATATCGTAACGAATACTAGGGTTTTCATAATTTCTCTACAAGAATAGCTTTGTATAAAGAAGATTTTTACATTTGCATTTCTATTATAAGCTTGGTTTAACAAGTTAAAGTATGATTATTTATAATCAAAATTGAGAAGAAGTGGATCTTTTCTCTGTATCTGTGTAAAATTTCTAGCAGTTGTAAAGGGCTAGTGTCGTTGATCCTAATAAGGGTTAAATATGTACTTTTGGTTTTACCTATATCAACCCTTTATATTCTTTGACAGATGCTTGTTGCATTCGCTATATTGTTTATTTCTATATACGAATATAGTCCTTCTTTATTTGTAGTATTTGCTATCTTTTCATTATATATATATATATATATAAGTTTTTTTTTTAAATATTAATTTTTAATAAAAAATAATCTTTAGTTTATTTTTTTTTAATATTCGTATATTCGACTAAGTTTCACACACCTAATTTTGTTTTGAAGTCCTCATCTCGGTTTTTTGTATGATGGTAGTGTACTGGTATTCTTCTTGGTATCGTTGATTGACCAACGCAAAAAAAAATTGCATACATTTTTATTTTCCTAGCAAGGCACTAGCATTTCTTAATACAAAATCCGACGGCATAGATGTCGGATTTTCGACATAATGTTGTCGACCATTCAACAATCAAATTCCTTTTTAAACGTCGGTAGAATTTCGACGGATATCCTACAGTAAAACAAATTCGTCAAATTTCCGACATATACCCATCGAATATCCGAGAATAACTATTTTAAAATTTCCGTTGCAAATCCGATGAAGTTCACTTCATCAGGGTCGGATATCCGACGATGTGGAGATCATAAATCTGATGGCATTTACTGTTAGAATAATCAACCCATAGTTAGCTACCTTAGACATTAAATTAATCATTTTTGTCTTATTTTCCTAGTTTCATGGTTCCACCTTATGCAAGTTGTCATTTGCCTGTCCATAGTGGTCAAACTTGCCTATTTTGACTCATGCAACACTTGGAAAACCTCAAGGAATCAATTCTGCTTTATTCCTAGCCTCCTAGGTGCCCTTCTGCTTTTTCTACTTTATTGCCTGCTTTTTCAGTGCTTTAAGGCAATTGGGAAAGTTTGACTAGGTGGGGTTAACTAGTTTTTTGTCCTCCACATCCTCCACTCTTTTCTCCTATGAAAAGCATGTATGAGTTGTCCTTCCATCACCTTTTACCTTGCCTAAGTGCTTTTTCCAATTCGTGAGCTCCTTAGCTGATTTGGAAACTACTTTATGCACCTATGGGGGAATTGCTTAATTTTAGTAAGCCTGCTTTTGACTAGATTCGAATTGCCTCCTCATGCATTCGAATCCCTTATGTAATTATTTAATGCAGCAACCTATCATGTTACAGGTTTGGCTATTGTACACTGAGTTAATACAGTTTAGTGTTCAGCTCCATATTCAGTCTCTTTTGTGAGTGATTTTGCATGTACAATTGATAATTGTTGTGATTAAAATTGTTCTATCACTGGGTTTAATTTCCACATGGTATCAAAACCATTGTAGATCAATTTCTCTCCTTCAATTTTGTTTTGCAGGTTCGACATCAGTGACTGGGAGCCTTCTACTGACAGCCGGGACAATTTCTGAGCTATGGATCAATCTCAGAAGATCATCTTGACTCCCTTCAATTTCTTTGAATGGAAAGCAGAGATGGAAATATTGTTAAGAGAGAAATGCCTCTACAGGGTGACTATGGAAACAGAAGCAAAGCCCAATGCAGCTGCAGAGAAGATAAAATGGCACAACAGGAGGGATGAGGCCTATGGTCTCTTGTGTCTGAGTATTTCCAGAGACCTCCTTTTCCATCTTGATGGATTGACATCACCGGATGAAGTATGGGAGAACCTTTCTGATCTTTTTGGAAAGACAGATGAAATGAGGGCACATCAAATCGAAAATGAACTGATCTCCCTGAGTCCAAATAGCTTTGAATCCCTGCAACTCTATTTCTCCAAGTTCAAAGCACTTGTTTTGCAGCTAAAACAATGTGGGATCGAAAAGAAGGATGATCAGCTGGTCTTGGCCATACTCTCGAAGCTTGGCCCTGACTATTCATTGTTTGTTTTGACCTTCTATGCCACAAAGTTGATAGCTCGAACCTAGAAGATGCCTAGCCTTGCAGATTTCATGGAATCTCTCACACAAGAACAAGACAAACTGGTGATGATGGGCACCATCAAACCATCCAAAGACCAAGCTCTGGTTGCTGGAGATTCGAGGGTGGATTCAAAAAGCAAAAATAAAGCTAAAAAACCACCTGATCAAAAGAGAGACAAGAACAAGTCTCCGGAGGAGCCACAAGGTTCCAAGAAGAACTACCAGAAGAAGAAGAATAAAGGAGAAATGAGCAAGTGCGCATACTACAATAAGGGAAATCATACTCAAAGCTCTTGTATGAAGAAGCAAATAGACATGCTGACCCAACTCCTGGAGAAGAATGGCATCTCCCTTCCAGACAGCTCAAAGAAGAGAGAAGGAGGATCAAGTTCAGAAGACAGAGAGAGATTTCATGCATTGGTTGTTGGCACATCAAGCTCACCTAGTTTCATCATTGATTCCGGAGCTTCAAGACATATGGTTTCGACCAAGAAGGCATTCTCCTCACTTGACATGTCGAAAGGTCCACCAATAGTACTGGGAGATGACTCTCTCACTGAAAATTTGGGCAAAGGGAGGATTGATCTTGATCATGGTTAGTTCAGCAATGTGCTGTATGTTCCTAGTCTTGCCTCCAACCTCTTATCAATGTATCAGATGAATCACACTGGGTCTCCAAAGAAGGTCATATTCTCCCCTGATGAAGTTGAGATCACAGAGATCTCAAGTGGTAAATTCATTGCAAAAGGAGTTGCAAATCATACTCAGAAGGTATACATGTTCTCACACTTCCTACCCTACTCAAACCCCTCTGCTCTTCTGATTCATGCTAATGAAGCAAGCAAGCTTTGGCATGAAATATTTGGCCACCTAAACTACAAGTATCTTTTTGATATTAGTGAAAAAGAGATGGTCATAGGGTTACCAAAGATAAAATTTTCCAAAGGAGTCTGCCAAGGTTGTATCCTAGGAAAACACCCAGAGCATAAATTTGAGAGAGCTAGTCATGAGAGAACCTCTGCACCCCTCGAGTTGATCCACAGTGATGTTGCTGGCCCATTCCCTCATATGTCCATGAGTCAGGCCAAATATGCATTGGCTTTCATAGATGACTTTTCCAGGTATTGTTGGGTTTACTTCCTGAAACACAAGTCTGAAGTTTTTGGCCTCTTCAAACTCTTTAAGGCTTTGGTTGAAAACCAATCTAGGAGGAAACTCAAGGTCCTCATATCTGACAATGGTGGTGAGTATGTCAAGTCTGATTTTATTCAATATTGTGCAGATGCAGGTATTCAGATGTAGCATTCTATCCGTTACACACCACAGCAAAATGGTGTTGCTGAGAGGAAGAACAGATCACTGAAAGAGATGGCAACATGCATGATGGAGGCCAAAACTTTGCCACCAAAGTACTGGACCGAAGCTATCAACTGTGCAGCCTATATCTAGAATAGGGTGCCTCATAAATAGCTTGATGGTATGACTCCTTTCGAAGCATGGAGTGGGCACAATCCAGATGTGACCCATTTCAGGATTTTTGGCTCAAGGACTTGGGCTAGAATTCCAACAGAAAAGAGAAAGACTTTGCAGCCCCAAAGCCAAGAGTGCCTATTTGTTGGGTACTCTAAATATTCAGAATGGTACAAGCTAATAAATTTGAGCACAAACAAAGCCTTCATTGAAAGGTGTGTTCAGTTTCAAGAAGAACCCCTAGCAGCAGTGGAAGTGCGAGAAGCCTCTTCACCACCAGAACCTCTGAAAGTAAGTGAAGAGATTGTTGAACATGCTGATTATGATATGTCTAATAGTGATGAGTTTATTGCACATCCTAACATCCCTACAAGGCCAAAATGGGCATCCAAGGCACTTCATGCAGCAGGAGAGCTAGTTGGGAATCCCAATGACCCTCGGAGGACTAGATCTCAATTTGAGAGTGGTCTGTGCATGAAGGATTCTATGTTTGATAAGAAATGCTATCTAATGGTGGAATAAGATCCTCGGACATATGAATATGCAGCAGGAGATCCAAGATGGCAAGCAGCCATGAAGGAAGAGTTCAGCTCACTCCAGAAGAGCAACACTTGGGAGCTAGTAGATCTTCCCCCAGGGAGGAAGCTAGTTCAGTGTAAGTGGGTGTACAAGACCAAATTTGCTGCTGATGGTTCACCTATGAAGTAAAATTCTAGATTGGTATCCAAGGGCTACTCACAGGTTCATGGCATAGATTACAATGAGACCTTTGCACCAGTGGCAAAGATGGACTCCATCAGGCTAGCCTTAGCCATTGCAGCTTCAAAGCAATGGGAGGTACATCACATGGATGTAAAGTGTGCCTTCCTGAATGGATATCTCACTGAAGAGATATACATGCAGCAGCCTCAAGGATTTTCTACTAACCCATCTCTTGTGTGCAAGTTGAGAAAGTCATTGTATGGGCTAAAGCAAGCCCCCAGGGCTTGGTATGCCAAGATTGATAGCTTCTTGCTATCACTGAATTTTGTTCGGTGAAAATCAGATCCAAATGTCTATTTGAAGTTAATTAATGGTTCATTAATGATCATTGTTTTATATGTTGATGACCTTCTCATTACAGGAAGCTCAAAGGAGGAGATTGCTTCCTTGAAGGGTGCAATGAACCAAGCCTTCTCCATGATAGATTTGGGGCTCTTAAGCCAATTCTTGGGGCTTGAGATTGCTCAAGACAAAGTTGGAATTAAGGTACACCAGTCCAATTATTCCCTAGATTTGTTGAGCAAATTCAAAATGAAGGATTGCAAGCCAAGCAAGACTCCTTTCCTTTCAGGAGTGAAGCTGGAAGAAGCTGATTCTTCACATATGGTAAATAATACACTGTATAGGCAATTGATTGGATGTTTGTTGTATCTTACACATACTATACCTGATCTTTATTATGCAGTAAGTGTGGCTTATAGATACATGGATTAGCCTCATGAGATTCATTGGAAAGCAGCCAAAAGGATCCTTAACTTTGTTCAGGGAACAAGGACACATGGGATCTTCTATAAATCAAAATCTGATCTTGATTTGATTGGGTTTACTGACAGTGATTGGGCAGGTGATAGCACAGATAGAAATTCCACATCAGGATATGTGTTCATGCTTGTAGAAGGGCCAATCAGCTGGTCAAGCAAGAAACAAAGTGCCATTGCACTATCATCTACAGAAGCAGAGTACAGAGGAGTTGTAAATGCAACAACTCAATGTTTATGGTTGCAAGGGTTACTTGGAGAGTGTGGCTTCGAATCAGAGTACTCAACTACCATCTACTGTGATAACCAGAGTACCATTCGAATCTGCAACGATCTAGTTTAGAAGCAGAGAACCAAACACATTGAGATCCATATGCACTACATCAGAGAACTTGTGCATGATGGCACCATTCACCTACTCTTATGTTCATCTTCAGAACAAGTAGCTGATATCTTCACCAAAGAATTTTGTGAGAAGACCTTCAGCAATCTCAAATCACTGTTGGGGATTGTTGATCATGTTGTGAAGCATGAGCGAAGACAAGATTTCCAAATTTTGTTTTACAGTCCATGTTTAAGGGAGGATTTTCCCATGTGGTTTTTGCCTCTTTCCTTGTTTAAATGGACATGCAGTATGTAAAGGGTGACTAATCCTTGTTGCTAGGCCCTATAATTTTCTGATATATTACTCATAAGTCAGGATTAAGGGGGGGTGTTAGAATAATCAACCCATAGTTAGCTACCTTAGACATTAAATTAATCATTTTTGTCTTATTTGCCTAGTTTCATGATTCCACCTTATGCAAGTTGTCATTTGCCTATCCATAGTGGTCAAACTTGCCTATTTTGACTCATGTAGCACTTGGGAAACCTCAAGGAATCAATTCTGCTTTATTCCTGGCCTCCTAGGCACCCTTCTGCTTTTTCTGCTTTATTGCCTGCTTTTTCAGTGCTTTAAGGCAATTCGGAAAGTTTGACTAGGTGAGGTCAACTAGTTTTTTGTCCTCCACATCCTCCACTCTTTTCTCTGATGAAAAGCATGTATGAGTTTTCCTTCCATCACCTTTTATCTTTCCTAAGTGTTTTTGCCAATTCGTGAGCTCTTTAGCTGATTTGGAAACTACTTTATGCACCTGTGGGGGAATTGCTTAATTTTAGTAAGCCTGCTTTTGACTAGATTCAAATTGCCTCCTCATGCATTCGAATCCCTTATGTAATTATTTAATGCAGCAACCTATCATGTTACAGGGTTGGCTGTTGTACACTGAGTTAATACAGTTTAGTGTTCAGCTCCATATTCAGTCTCTTTTGTGAGTGATTTTGCATGTACAATTAATAATTGTTGTGAGTAAAATTGTTCTATCACTGGGTTCAATTTCCACATTTACTTCATATGAGTCAGATAACTGATGACTTGGATTTTTTGGTGGTATAGCACCACTGTCGGATTTTATGGATATCCAACAAGAAAATTTAGAAAGGTCCGTCGGAAATCCGACGTCATTTCCCATTACATCCGACAACAATGTGATACTACTGACAAGCAGAATCGTCGGTAGTATCACATTATCGTAAAATATAATGGCAAATGACATCATATTTTCGATGGACCTGTGTAAATTTATATAATAATAATAAAAATATCCCATGAGCCAATTCAGGCCAATTTGAGCCTCCATTAGCTTTTTTCAAATAGTATTATCATTATTATATCATGGGATACACCACACTGAAATTTAATGATCATGCTTCAAAACAATAGTTATGTAGAAACATATAGCACATCACTACTATACTAATTAGAAATGACAATACACCCAAAGACCTCAAGATGTAAGACCAGGTAAAGGGGAGAGGCTAACACATCGATTTGGAAAAATGTGTAACTTCATATGATAATATGTAAAACTAACTTGATAATATTGGACTACACTACCAATGATGTTTCATTATTTGAAGTATTGGGCTAACTATAACTAAAATGCAATCATCAATAGGTATATTCTTATGCAAAACAAACCCATGGTTTGGAAGCACTGGAACTTTAGCACAATATAGATTCTAGAAATATGAAAGTGATAGCAATAGTAATGATATGCTATGGTGTAGAAATGGTTTTTGTTCCAACTAATTTCAATTTAGATTCTATGTCTCGATTTCTATTATTCAATAATAAATTTCATTGAAACAAGTTGCAAATCCCAAAGATGTTATATTCTTTGTTTTAATTGTTGTGGTATCATTAAGAATCCAAATATATTTTTTTGGGTTCACATTTGAATTTTATTGGTGATCTAGACTGTTTACTATTGGTGTATGTTGTATGAGGACAATGATTTATGATCCAAGTTTACTTAAGTATCATGGTCGCTTGTGCATGAATCAAGAAGGACAACATTAACTATATATTATAATAATAGCATGTGAGGTTTTCAACATTTGATTCTAAATACAAAATGATAAGATGATGATAACAAAAAACAATAAGAGGAAAATCTTCTAAGTTGACACATATGCTTGGATGCAAAGGACTACATGTTTTAAAATCATTTTAATTAGATGATTAGTTCTTACAAAAGTATCATAGTAAAGTGTCAAGTCTTCAGACTTTTGGGGCAATATCCAATTTCAGAAACAAGACATGTGAATGCAGATTGCTCTATCAAAAGGCATGCAATATGAACAAGAAAATATTTAGCTTCTATTTCTTTGAAAGAAAGAACTAAATCAAAATCACTCATGACTTTTGATAGCAGTTTGGGAAGACATAATGAATTTATTTGACATGTCAAAGTATTACTAAATTGTTATGCTTCTATTAAATTTTTACTTAATAAAGAAGTACTTGAAACATGTAGAAATAAATAGAGGTCTATTAAAAGTTGGGTCACAATCTACATAATGATGTGAATGCAGATTCAAATCACTATTATGCAAAAATGCATATGTACAAAAATGGTAGATGGATCATCTTAATCACATATGAATAAAAAGAGTTTATGGATATTTCCATTGATTTTAAATGGGTTAAAGAATGCATTTTTCGTCTTCGGGTGCGATAAGAAAGAAAAAGGATTAGATAACTATAATAGAGTTTTACTAATGCCGAAAAAGAGGCATCAAGGCCTATTCTAGACTTAGATAAGCAAGAGGAAAATAGGAGTTATATCTCACTATGCATATGGACTGCAAGCCCAAAAACAACAATTAAGGAATAATCCAGTTAGCAATCTGAATCAAATGTGCTTGTATTTATTTTTCATTATACTAAGTTATCATGTATTTTGAATGGGTTGGGCATAGCCTTGTTTTGGTTTGTTTCCAAACCAAGGGAATATTACATGACATTGATAGGATCCTTGTATGGTTGCATTCTTTCTATGATTTTACCTATCATTTTTTTTATTCCTAGGTAAGAATTGTGTAAGAAGAACAAGCTTAGCATTGTGGACATTAGCTCTCATTTAATTTGTTTCCCTTCACATTTTTAGGCAATGCCTTTTTTGTACAAGCCATTTTTGAAATTTTGGTACCTTGAACAAGAACATTATGGATTTTTTATGTGGGGTTATGAGATGAGAGTCTTGACCTATTGTACCAAGTATTTTCTCTACCTCTTGTGACAGGATATAGTAGGTATGCCAAATATATGAGGTTCTCATACATGCTCAAGAAAAATGCATAGCCCCACATGGAACCAAGTGTTACAACTCATATAGCATGAGACATGTCCCAATTTTAAAGACCCTGACCAAGCAGGCTGTGTTTGGAGTATATTATTCTTGGGGCCTTTATGTTGTATTTGGACGTACATGCATCATAAATATTCATCTATTTGGAATCCTTATCACACATGTTAGAGATGTACAAGTTGACTTGATTAATCACTTGGATGGATATCACTTCTGAAGAGTCTCATAGATGCTTCCCTTATGACAATTTTAATTTTGACCACTATGTGGATCTTGAGGAATCCTAGTGAGGGTTTTCCACTCGTGCATTTGCTCATTTATTTTGTTGATCTCTAAAGCATTGTACCTTCGAGGATGTGTCATACTTTGTTGTTTTTGTGGACCACCTTGATTAGAGGAGATTTTATGACCTCATTTATTCTTGAACATGATATATGCCCTAGTTGATGGAGCACTCCTAATAGAATACATTCCTAGAGGATCTAATCTTCCAACAACTAGATTTATCGACTTATCACAAGAGTTTTTCCTTGATGGAGGAGCAACCTAGGGATTATGGATGTTTTTGACATGGATTTGGATCCTTTCAATGGTTGACTACTTGGATTAGTGAAGCACTGCTCTTTATCATTATTTTGACATATATTTTGAGGCATGGAGGCCCTACATGCACATTCTAGTAGAGCATCAACCTTATTTCATGGATTTGGGAGTTGGTTTTGCTATGCAAGAACATGATTCTATGTTGTGACGCATTGTTGAGGTTTATGTCATCCACGGAGATGGTTATAACACCATTTAACCCTTTGCTTCCCTATTTTTTATTCCAAATTTCACTGCCCCTTCCTTCTTTCATTTACTTTTTCATGTTTGTAAATGGAAAATTTGAGTCTAATGCAAAAATGTAAATTGAAGGTACACAACAGGAACCTTGTTCCTGATGTAAAGAATCTTCACACCATTCAAAAAATTGTGGTTAACTTAGACTCACTTTTAAGTCGGTGTCTACTTCAAAGTGCATCTTTTGGATTTTTTTTGTTTAACATAGTAATTGATGAAACACCCAGATATATGGTTATGCTTGCCATATTGTATGTGCCCAATCTACATTTGTATATTTTTCCTTCTTTCAAGGCACCTTCAATTTGTATTCAATATTTAAAAAAATCCTAACCATCTAATGAATGTTCAAGAAACATACACTAAGTTGCTAAAGGAGACAAATTCAAGAAGGGGCCATGTACAATAGGGTACCCTTACATGGATTTTCCACAGATTGGCTCATCTGCAACTAGTTCACAACAAAACTTTAGAACTGATTTTTCTCCAGAATTTTCCCAAATTCATTTAAATATATAAAACAAGCAAGCACAATAAATACACAAATATGAAGGCAATGGTATGCATTTTATGTAAATGCTTTTATGAACTTGAAATAAATAAACATGGTAATATACAATATCATACATATTCACTCTTCAACTCTGATAAGGAACAGGAAATGTTGATAGAGTTTTTCTCATAAGCATCAAAGAGAGTTATGTGATGCACATATTAGAGCACAGAATGGGGAGTTGTAAACCTTAATCTATCACGGATGGGTTTCATCATGGATGGGAGTTGATTAGTTCTCAAATACTAAGTCTTATATCATCTTAGGTGATGTTGTAGATATCTCTAGCTACAACCAAATTCAAAGTATCCATCCACTCCTCTCTAACTTCTCTCGGGAACACCAACATAAGCGACTATGGGTCTACTCTGTAAGAATTAGACCTTTTATAACTAAATTGGAAATTTTCAGCAAAATCCTCTAGCTACTCATATTCCCTCTAATTCATTCACAAAATATCATCTTTGATATCTAGACTTGGAATATTTCGCTGTGGCTGTCATGAAGGTGTCATTCATTTAGCCCCTAGTTTGAATAGTATTTCCCTGGAGACTCAAACCATTGAAGTGTTTATTCCTTCAAAGTAGATGGAAACATCCTAATCTAAATATGAGTGTTGGTATTATACTCATAAGCTCTACAAAATACTTCAAATTTGAATAAGAAGGTGTTAGGGTCCTTAAGAGTGATCCCATAAAAATGAGGAAGAGAAAATGAGTTAATGTTCTTGATTTTAGCTTTCTCATTTGTTTCTTAGATGTAAAACTAAAATACTATTGGTTTCTCTACTTTCTCCTCTACGATATTGAATAAAGTTATCAACATTTAAGGAGTCCAAAAGTTTCATACATATCTTGTTCTCAAGCTTTAGTAGATCTTCCAACTACTTTTGCAACAATATTGTCTTTTAGTTTATGTGCTTTGTATGGTGCTCCTAGAGCATCTTCTTTGGTAAAATATTCAAACACTTAATATGTCTTCGCCTTGGGACTTCCAATATATTATTAAAAAATACCTTTTTTTTTCAGTTGTTCAAAGTAATCCATGCCTACTAATTCAATTTTGAGATTTCCCAGAATTGGGTGAATTTGGAAGAAGAAACCGTATTTATCCCTATGTCTATTCATGCAGGCATGCTTAAAAAGAAATATAAGATTCCACATGGGAAGGAAATGGAGTTGAACATTAGTTTCCAACTTAGTACTTTATTGTTTGGGATGACCTACTCCACTAATAAAATGTAATGCAATCTATATTTGTTTGGAAACAATACTAAATAGTGATAGGCTCCAGCAATACTAAGGAATAATGAACCCAATATTTAATCGACATCACCTACTTCTGATTTATCGATTTGAGAATGTTACACTTTCAAAACACCTACAATTTATATGTAATTGTAATAAATTTACCGATTATACATATTCACGATTCTAAGAGTTTTGGGGATTTCACATATTGAGAATGTTTTTAGCCTACTAAACTAAATAAAATCAAAGAAACCTTATAGAAGGGACAACTTGGTATCACACTTATGGAATAATTCCTTCGGTTTATTGTACCATCATACAAGAGGAATGAATTTACAGAAGGATTACTAACTACATTATTTTAATAGTTCTTCAGCTTCACCTTGTTAAGAGCATGTCAAAAGTTGTTTCCTTTTAGCCCATCGCTGACATGAATTCTTCACTAAAAAACAATGCTTGTCACTAAGTTAAACTAATAGCACAAGTTCAAATAATAGGAAAAGAAGTTTGTTAATCACACATGGATCATCAAATCGTAGTGAGCAAGATTGTAACAATAGTATAACATAGAAATACTAATATGTTGTTATAGAAAGGATGGAAGGAATCCAAATATGCACCGCAAGAATGAGCCCTTTCTCTACAACCATTAGATGATCACTAACTACCTAACTCTGAATTGTACCAACAAGCAATGAATTACAATTCAAATATAGAATTATTAATATTTTATTATCTGATTGATCCCCAAATGTTCAAAAAATTGTACATGTATACATATTGTTCTTCTAAATCCATGTGTAGTTACCTAGTTTTTAAGGAAAAGTCATTGAATTAAAAAATGACTACTTAATCCTAACTATCTATATGTTATTTTGTGTAATAGAAAGAGAATAATGAGGAACCACATTGCCTCGATAAAAGATAATTGGTTAGGAGTTCTCAACATGATCTAACTTCCCATCTAATGAAAGTTCAAGAAACGTACACTGAGTTGCTAAAAGAAACAAATTCAAGAAGGTGGGACTTGGGATTCTAACACGCCTCGGGGGCCTTGTACTATAGGGCACCCTTGCATGAATTTTCCAGAGATTAGCTCATCTGCAACAAGTTCACAACAAAACTTTAGAATCGATTTTGCTCCAGAATTGTCCCAAATCCATTTAAATATATAAAATAAGCAAGCACCGTAAATACGCAAACATGAAGGCAATGGAATGCATTTTATGTAAATTCTTTTATGAAATTGAAATAAATAAACATGGTAATATAAAATATCATACATATTCACTCTTCAACTCTGACAAGGAACATGGAATGTTGACAGTGTTTTTCTCATAAGCATCAAAGAGAGTTATGTGATGCACGAAGAAGAGCACAGAATGGGGAGTTGTAAACCTTAATCTATCATGGATGGGTTGCACTTGTTAGAGCTGGGTTGAAGACAATTTATACAACTTGCTTGCTCCAAATAAGTTGGTTATGTTTTGGGACATGCAGGTGTGTCTAATATAGACAATAAGTAAGGGTGATCAAGTAGATATTTAATAATAATCCAATTTTTATAGAGTTTTAAGTTAGCAAACTTAGGATAAAGATATATTATAGTGAAATTGTCGTCACTTATTATCAACCAAGTCATAATCAATAATTAGATGTCAGGAATGTGAAATGAATAGTCATCTTCATCGACATAGTTAATGACACATTGGAATATGAATCAATCAAATCGAATTGTTGAGTCTCTTCCAATTCATTGTGGTGTGTATCTACAATTGTAAATGAAAAATACTAATAGGTAGGAGTAAGATAAGATCATTTTATTTATGTCCAATAAGTGATCATAAATAGGTCAAAGTAACTACTAGGTACATCAGAAACAATATATAGTGGGAGTGTTAGTGGAGCTCATAAATTAAAACATGTCTATCATCTAAAGTCAAAGACCTAAAACCTACAATCTATCATCAAAGAAAAAAAAGAAGATGCAAATTTGGGAGTCTTGGAGAAGAGATAGTATCCCTCTCAAGAACCCTAGAGAAATGTCTCAACTAGAGTCACCTAGAGTATGTTCTCAAATCACTGGAGGATCCATTTCCTACATAATAGGAGTTGTTTCTAACCTTTGGATTTGTACTGATAATAGGTGGATCTCTCCTATCATCTAAGGACGAAACAAATAAACCCAAATGGAGGACTATCTCGATGAACTAGACAATCTAGAAAAAGAAACCTAAATGGAAGATTGTCTTGATGAATTGGACAATCTAGAAGCACTAGAATATATGCGTACAACCTGATAACTGGAAGAGGTCGCTTTCAATTGGGATATAAACATTGTGAATGACTTCTAATGGCGCATAATGTTGCAGCCAATCCTATATTCACTACACTAAATGTAGGGCATTAAGCAAGAGTAAATCTCCCAACAATGTTACCTATAAGTTACCATCTCTAAAATAAAGGATGAACTCCTTTTGGAAGTAGTTGCATTGGATTTTAGTGACGTACTTTTATACATGCCATACATGTAAGGTACATCATCGACTAATTCCAATCTCAACCGATCAAGCTCCCCTGGGATGATGTTACATGTATGGTGCAAAACAAATTGCACTCAATTCTACAACACAAAGTTTCAAGTTCAACAAAGGTATCAAAAGATTTATACATTTTATCATATTCTTGTAATCCAAATATGAGCGAGTCATAGAATCACAAATATTCCAAGTCATTTTCCAGAACAAGAGATGTAGATAACTACCCTACTTGGGGATTGGAAGGATGACTTTGATAATCCTTGGAGAGTACTATCAACATGTTAACTTTTCATATGCTTAGCTAAGACATCAGTACTTCATTTCATTTTCATAACAAAAGCCTATAAACAGGATCACTAAAATATAGACAAGCATAACCATACAAAAGGAACACAAAGATCTATCCTAGGAAAACCCTAAAGGGAAAAACCCAGCAAAAAGCTTCCTCAATATAGATGCCCCAAAAAGAAAAAAAAGATAAAAGATAAAACCAGCAAGGAGATCAAAGCCTGATCCTCCTCCTTCTCCAGCTACTTCTCTTCTCCACTAATGGGATACACA
>LPNX010831004.1:325058-335736 GCA_001517045.1 Pseudotsuga menziesii | reverse complement strand
ACTTTGACCTTTCGATCAGCAACATCATCTTCAGCATTTTGACCTTTCGATCAACAACATCATCTTCAGCGCTTTGACCTTTCGATCAGCAACATCATCTTCAGTACTTTGACCTTTCAATTAGCAACATCATCTTCAGCACTTTGACCTTTCGATCAGCAACATCATCTTCAGCACTTTCGATCAACAACAACATCATCATCATACTCTGATCTTTTGATCAGAAACATCATCATGAAAATATCATCATCACCAAAACATCATTATCATGAAAACATCAACATCATCAAAACATCAACATCATCAGCATCAAAACATCAACATCATCCTTCCTTTCGGAATTACGGGATCAACATGTCTGTGGTACTCAAACGATCCTTCTTGTCGGAATTACGGTATTTAGGTCTTTACGGAGTTACTAACGATCCTTCATTTCGGAATTACGGGATCAACACATCTATGGAGCTCAGACGATCCTTCCTTTTGGAATTACAGGATCAAGTCTTTACGAAGCTACTAACGATCCTTCCTTTCAGAATTATGGGATTTAGGTCTTTACGGAGTTGCTAACGATCCTTCCTTTCGGAATTATGAGATCAACACATTTGTGGAACTCAGACAATCCTTCCTATTGGAATTACGGGATCAACACATCTATGGAACTCAAACAATCCTTCTTGTTGGAATTACGGGATCAAGTCTTTACGGAGCTACCAACGATCCTTCCTTTCGGAATTACGGGATTTAGGTCTTTACGGAGTTACTAACGATCCTTCCTTTCGGAATTACGGGATCAACACATCTGTGGAACTCAGACAATCCTTCCTATTGGAATTACGGGATCAAGTCAATGATCCTTCCTTTCGGAATTACGGGATTTAGGTCTTTATGGAGTTACTAATGATCCTTCCTTTCGGAATTATGAGATCAACACATCTGTGGAACTCAGACAATCCTTCCTGTTGGAATTACGGGATCAAGTCTTTACGGAGCTACCAACGATCCTTCCTTTTGGAATTACGGGATTTAGGTCTTTACGGAGTTACTAACGATCCTTCCTTTCGGAATTATGGGATCAACACATCTGTGGAACTCAGACAATCCTTCCTATTGGAATTACGGGATCAAGTCAATGATCCTTCCTTTCGGAATTACGGGATTTAGGTCTTTACAGAGTTACTAATGATCCTTCCTTTCGGAATTACGGGATCAACACAGTTGTGGAACTCAGACAATCCTTCCTCTAGGAATTATGGGATCAACACATGTTCTCAAGTATCGAAGTCACTAGATCCATTCTGAACCAAAGTTCAAGGATGATACAATCCTACCACCTTCTCGATGACCGAAGTTCACTGGATCCCTTCTGAACCGAAGTCCAAGGATGATACAATCCTACCACCTTCTCGATGACCGAAGTTCACCGGATCCATTCTGAACCGAAGTTCAAGGATGATACAATCCTACCACATTCTTGATGATCGAAGTTCACCGGATCCATTCTGAACTGAAGTTTAAGGATGATACAATCCTACCACATTCTCGATGACCGAAGTTACACTGGATCCGTTCTGAACCGAAGTTCAAGGATGATACAATCCTACCACATTCTCGATGACCGAAGTCATCGGATCACTTCTGGACATATGTCCCAGGATGATACAATCCCTCTTCATTCTCGAATACCGAGGTCTCTAGATCACTTTAGGGAAAGTGCCCAGGGATGATACAATCCCACTTCATTCTCGAAGACCAAGGTCTTCGGATCACTTCTAGACATATGTCCCAGTATGATACAATCCCTCTTCATTCTCGAAGATCGAGGTCTCCAGATCACTTTAGGGCAAGTGTCCAAGGATGATACAATCCCACTGCAACATCACTACTCCCCCTTTCGGGGAAGGTCTTTCTGAACCATACCAAGCTTGTCTCAAAAGTGTTCAAACTTTACCCGAGACAGAGGCTTTGTTAGTGCATCATCATCTAAACCATCTTCATCTACATCTTCAGTATGTGAATACTGAACTATCACCATCTGTATCTCCAGTATGTGAGTACTGAAAGCATCATCAGGTCACCATCATTTGCATCTACAGTATGTAAATACTGAAACATCATCTATATCTTCATTATGGGAATACTGAAATCATCATCATCTATATATTCAGTATAGAAATATTGAATCACCATCATATGTATCTATATTATGTAAATACTGAAACATCATCATCTGCATCTTTATCTTGAATGTAGAAATACCGTATTTCTATGTGTTACGACGAACCACAGGGTTCTCTGTTATCACAACTCTCGTTATCACATAGAATCAATGTAGTATCCATCTTCAGTTCAAAGAGACCTGATATCAGCTTTTGAATCCATATGGCTTCACAACTTAGCAGAGCAATCTGCTATGTATTCTGCTTCAGCCATGCTACAAGAAACACTGGACTGTTTCCTGCTAAACCATGAACTCATAGCAGACCCCAAACAAAAGCATCTACCTACTGTGCTTTTCCTGTCTGAGATACTTCCATCCCAATCTACATCTATGTAGCTATACAATCTATACTCATGGCTACCATCATAATATAAACCAAAGTCTATAGTCCCTTTCAGATATCTCATCACATGTTTTGCAGTTATTAGGTGAACCCGTCTTGGTTGAACAAGATATTGACTTAAGGTGTTCACAGCAAAACAAATGTCTGGTCTGGTATTTGTTAAGTACATCAATGACCCAATGATCTGTCTGTAATGAGTCATATTCACTAACTCTGATGAGTCATCAACTAACAGCTTCAGGTTGGAGTCCATGGGTGTGGCCATGACTTTTCATTCCAACATAATGAATCTCTTCAATATCTCTACCGCACACTTCCCTGGTTAAGAAAGATTTCTTCTGAACTTTTCCATACTTCCAGACCTAGGAAATAATGCATTAATCCAAGGTCTTTCATCTCAAATTCTTCTGCTAGTTTCTTCTTCCTTTCCATGACCTGTTTCTCATTTCCTGTCAAGGATAAGTTGTCCGCATAATAACAGGATGACAAGTTCATCTTCTACAACCTTGAGATAAAGGTTAGGATCAGCTTTATTTTTGGTAAAGCCCATGCTCGACAAGAAACCATCTATTCTTTCATACCAAGCTCGAGGAGCTTGTTTAGGACCATATAATGCCTTCTTCAACTTGCATACATGAGTATGTCTATCTTCAACTTCAAATCCTTGTGGTTGTTCTATGTATACTTCTTCTTTGATCACACCATTTAGAAAAGCTGTTTTCACATCCATCTAGTGTAAGTCCCACTTCATCATGGATGCAAGTGCCATGGTAGCTCTAATTGAAGTATACCATGCTACTGGGGCAAATGTCTCTTCATAATCAATTCCCTCTTTCTGAGAGAAACCTCTGGCCACAAATCTTGCTTTATACTTCTCAATACTTCCGTCAGTTGCATGATTTATTTTGCATATCCATTTGGAGGATACTATACTCTTTCCTTCTGGTTTGGGAACTGTATCCCAAACATCATTCTAGTATTCTTTCATCATGACATCTTCCATGAGTTCGTCTTGTCAGGTCATCAACATATCCTAGTCTTCTGCATTCAACCTTGAAGGTTGGAACCCTCTTTACTCTTGGTAAAGTCTCGATCTAGGAGGAAGCTGTCCATCATGTCATACCATGTCGAACTTAGATATCTTCTGTAGTCACTCCCCATGAAGTGGATTATCATCTTCCCTCTTCATTCTGTATAGGTGGCTCTATGCTTGATATGTACTTGTCAATAGAGTATGTCATGTCATAGTCTATTCTTTCTGAGGCAAATCATGAACCTTTTCTTTGTACACTTGTTCTTGTAGATCCATATGGAAGATACTACATACTTCCCTTTATGTCTCGAAATCATATCGTGTACATCATTCCCCATGATCAACTATTATTCTTTGATCATAGCTTTCTTTTCTTCATCTTGAGTTATCTCTTATACCCATTGTGGTCTTCATCCTTCGAGGTGGATCTACCGCTCTCTGAAGCTCTTTCTTTCATCATGGTGTCTCTGACCCTGGGAGCTTCAGATTCATGTTTATTGAATTGTCATCACTTGTTCTTCGGAACAAGTCTCATCCTTGTTTTCTTGTAGGAGGTTGTTTGGGACCTTTCCTACAATTCAAATGCACCAATTCCATGGTTAGAACTATTTCATAAAACATATGCATAACGACAAATTCTTATGCATCATGCAACTGTTTAGCCAATTCAACATTCATCCATATCTCACAGAAACTTTCTAGATGACATCATTGAGATTGTGCATTGATACAATATGTCATGTAAAGAGGTTTCATTCTAGATAAGTAGCAATGGAGAGATGTATAGCACCATGAGCTACTTACCAATCACATGCATATTAGTAGTATACAGTCATTAATGCAAACAATCTATCATGCATAACACATCAACTGAATATGCATAACAAAACAATATCATAAAATTAAAATTGAATACTTATCTTTTGTTTGTTTTGTAGGTAGACTCCTTCTTGATCATTCTCCTTCATCGTCTTCTTCATTCATGAAATCATCATTTCTTATCCAAATGATAAGATGGATAAGAGCTTCATCAAGAATTGAGTTCTTTATATTCCTCATCGCTTGAGGGATCTTCTTTGAATGGTGAGAGCTTGATCTTCAATTTGCTCCCATCTTTCTTCTTCTCTTCTTATGAGACGAGCTTCTTCTTCTTCCCAAAGTCAAATGAAAGTAATCACTTCCTTCTGGCACACATTCCTCGCATGAATGAGTCCCATGATCATGGGAGGCCATTCAAGGTGGTTATCACCACTTCTGCATTCTCTGCTTCTTCTTCTACTGCTTCAAGATGTTATGCATTCTGGATCTTCACATTCTTCAACTGTTTTCTAAAATCCATCTTCTGAATTATGTTCTTATCTCCAAATAGCTTGATCAAGGAATCAAACATATTCGGTGTCTTTAGGGAAGACACTTGTGGTACAATTTGATCCGTGATTGAATCAACAGTGATCTTCTTGGCCTTGATCAAGTTCTTCTTGTGTAAGGCTTTGAGGCTCATCTCCCTCTAGAACTGGAACCTCTCTACTCATGTAGGTGTCCAGTTCATTTTCTTCAGAGGGATCAAATACTTTCATGCTTGGAATTTTTTTCAACTTCACCAATCTTATCATCAAGTTGATGTGATAGATCACTTTGAAATGAGAACCTCAAATGCAAATAGCAAAAGATTAGATCTTACCGATTTGAGGTGTCCGTCCTACTTCCGGAGCTAGCTAATCTAGGGTTTGTCAGAGAAACCCTAATTTTCAAAACTTGGAATGTTTTATATATGATTGGATAGAAAGATATATCTCTTCAAATGGAGCTGTCCAATGTACTCCTTTTCTGAAAACAGTGGAGGGAAGCTCCCGGAACAGGAAGCCCTAGTTTTCCAATTTCTTCTGCAGAAATACCTGTTACTGTTCCTATGATATCTCTGACGTTACTACTCCTATGTGTCTGCAATTTTTCATTGAGATAACCTCGCATGTTCCTGATCCAACACCATAGGTTTCATCAGAATTGGTTTCACCAACTGGGATTTATGATCATTTTCCCAGGGTGACCTGTTACAGGACAGTTCAGAACAATGAAGTTATACGGCATGCCACGTGTCACTAGTTCATCTTCAGGTTATGAAATTCATACCACAAAAATTAAAGTTCGTGATATTTCTGGAACATCTTCAGGAATTCCATTTGGACATTTGTATCCCAAGCTATATCAATTTTCCCTAGGTGTCCTATTTAGGGATGAATTCTGGAAGAGGCTGGAACCCTAACTTGGAGGGATCATATCTCCAAGAATATAGAGAATATGAGGCTGAATTTTGGACAAAATGTACATCAGGATTTTATCTTCGGCATCTGCAATTTTTAGCACCTGATCCTTCACCAATATTGGAATATAGCGAAAGTACCAAAACTTAGTAGTTTTAGTATTTAGGGTTTTTCTAGCTCGGGGTCAAACTAGGGTTTGGCTTTCCCGGAGTTTCACCCAACCAAAAATCTTGATCCAGGTCTCTAAACTTCGATTTTGATGAGGAGAGAAATCCTATGCTGGGCTCACTCAAAAATTCCTCTTCTGCAAGAAGCCCTAATTTCCCGCACCGAAAACTGAAAATGCTCGGAACCGAATTCCACTTTGACAGAAAGATGCACCCTTCAATGGAGAGTCAGCCTAGCCTTCTTTTGCTAACCAATTGTGGAGAGAGAACCAAAAATTAAGAAGCCCTAGCTTCTGTAGTTGCATAATGTCTTCTTTCAAGGTGGCTCTGATACCATGTTAACTTTTCATATGCTTAGCTAAGACATCAGTACTTCATTTCATTTTCATAACAAAAGCATATAAACAAGATCACTGAAAGATAGACAAGCACAACCATACAAAAGGAACACAAAGATTTATCCTGGGAAAACCCTAAAGGGAAAAACCCAACAAAAAGCTTCCTCAATATAGATGCCCCAAAAAGAAAAAAAAGATAAAAGATAAAACCAGCAAGGAGATCAAAGCCTGATCCTCCTCCTTCTCCAGCTACTTCTCTTCTCCACTAATGGGCTACACAAGTGAGAGTGTGTGCTCAAATGAGGAGAGCTACACCTCTATTTATATTCATTCGTTCACTTCAATTAAGTCATCCGACATGTAGGCTCGATTTAATCATGTAGGCTCGAGTCACACATGTAGGCTCAAGTAACCACACTGGGGTGCTAATGACCCACATTTACAATTAGAGGGGACAACCTCATGACTCTTATTAGTTCTTCCGATTAGAAGCATCGGCGTACAAGATAATACAAATGGTTCTCCCGGTAGGACCATCGGGGACCACGAAAGATACATATAGAATATTCTTCGAAGTTACAATATTTCAACAGAACATATCAAGTGCAACACACCATATATGTGGAACCCAACTCACCTTCACTCAACAAACCACACTATTGCAACATGCTTTGAGAGAGAAAGGAAATTAAGCACCAAATTGAAGAATTACTAAAAAGGGTCACATTGACCCAAACTCCTGCACATATGGTAGCCCAATCATGCTTCGAAGAAGGATGCTACATGGAAAATGTGCATTCATTACTAACACTCAAAAAAATTATATTTAAGAACTTCCCTACATGGATGACCTGCTTGAGAGCCTCAGAAGAGTGAGGTTGTTCACTGAGATAGACATGAATATAGGTTGTCACTAGGTACAAATCCAGCATGGAGATAAAGGGAAAACAACCTTAGTCAGGGGCATTTAAGGGGTTAGTTATATATTGCAGCCCCACTAGTGCACAAATCACTTTCATGCACTTCAAAAATGACATACCATGACCCTTTAGTGACCGGTTTGTCGTGGTGTGAATAGATTAAAAGAAAAAGGAGTTATCAAAGTAGAAAATTTATTCTACAACACATTGTTCACATCAACACCTTGATTCCTCAACCAACCATGTGGTCATTGCATGATGGAAGAGAAATCCACAAGTAGCTACACTTACAAAATGAATGCACAATGAATTCTTCAACCATTGAACATGTAGTTGGAGAATCCATGGATTCATGAACCAATGTAGCTATAGAATAACATAAAAATAACAAGTAAAATATAACCAAATAATGAAAGGAAGTTATAGCCATTAAATAAATAAATAATAAGCAATCTACTCTATGAATAGAGGGGATTCAACAACAAATTGTAGCTTCGAAGAAGGCCTTTACTCCAAAGAAAACAAGGTGTTCAATTCCTCAAATTGAAACAATATGCACAACAATCAAATTAAAATAATAACTATAATATTCCATTATCTGAGAAATTTCAAATCACAATGTTCCAATGCAAGAAAACTAGTTCCAACTCTTGTTGTCTTTCCTAGCTAACCTATCATAGACTACAGTGGTTGATTAAAATACCAATAAGCTTAGGGCTTCTATAGAAGTTGGAACAATAAGGAATTTATGGCTCCTCCAATAGATTTCCTACATATCAACAATATGTTTTTGTTCATTATGAATAATCTAAGAAGTGGCCAATTCACTGAGGTCCGTAGCTTCTCCACTTGTCGTGTATATTATTCATTGTGAATAATCTAAGAAGTGGCTAGTTAACTGAGTTTCATAGCTTCTCCACTTGTCGTGTGGATACCTTGAGTTATATCCCAACATACTTAGTGTGCCATAAGGTGACAAGAATGTTCTCAATACCTATGATCTGTGGAATTTTGAATTATTGAAATATCCGTAACACAAATCAAGTTGTTAGTTCATCTCCCTAGAGCCATAACAAAGATATCTTCTTACCTTGCTAAGTGGAATTGATAACCATGGATCATGTGCACAACTACTTGCTATTATATAGTGGACAAACTATTATTCTAAAAATGTAGGTACAAGATCTAGTGTAGGTACAAAGTGGGAGTGTAAAAGTAACTCCTAGACCAATATTGAAGTATGGAAAGGTAAAAGACTAATTGTACAGCTAAAAATCTAAACATATAGCCAAGAGAAGAATATTTCCTTGATTTCAAAGAGAGCTTGATGGGGAGGGTATAGGAAGAGAGGACATAATGGAGACTTGTTTATCTCATATATAGTCCAGGTTATAGCTAGAGTTATAAAGAGAAAAGGCCAATAAAGAAAAGGAGGATGTTTAAGACACATGCAAAACCTAATATTAAAATATGAACAATGATCTTACTAGGCATCACCTATAGCTAACTAACGCACGGGTTTCCCTCATCACAGTTCACTAGAAGTTGTGAAGTAGATCAGTGAACTAAAAGGTGTCATGTGCAGCAAGAATATGAAGATAGTGCTCTAGAAACCTTGATATCAATTTTCCTCAAATAGTGAATTTAGTTTCACTAAGGACCTTCGTTAAGACCTCTCTGCCAGTTTTACACACACATGCATATATTCTCTCGATGTGTTCTCCTTCTCGTTATGCAAGGTTAACACAAAACCCCCATATTGAATTATTTCATGCAGCCATATTTGAGCTTCATGCCAAAAAGCCACCAATCTTGGTTAAATTGTAGAAATTGGAAACTTATAGTTTCTACACGACTTTTAAATGTCTTGCTAACAAGTATTAATTGGAATTTAGACAAAAACTCTATCCAGTCCTTCCCAAGATAACTCCACCACACTCAAAAATCTTATAAGTCTTAGAAATACTTCTACAGCTGGAACTTAAGCATGTTTTGCCCAACAACCTTCAACAATTTTCAATGAGTGGAACTGCACAAAGAAGTTCTACCCAGTCAACCTTTCACACTCACCTAAAACCCCAAATCATTCGCTATTGGTTTTATCTCTCATTCGCAAATATTAAAATCCCTCTAGTCATTAACATACAAAGTCACACATTTACAAAACTACTCTGCATTCTTTATCAATTCATATAGAGAATTCAAATAAACTTGCCATTCGATTTCTAAAGGATTTTCTTCTAAGTCTTGAAGACTTTTGCAGAAATTGGAACCTCTAATAGTTCTAACCAACTTAAGATCTCTGTAACTGAAATTCCAATAGAATTTATGCCCATCTCTGCTCTACATGAGTTCTATAAATATTATTCACTCCCTCTATAATCCTAATATAGCTCATTCAGCATTGGGGGAAGTACTACAGTAGATTTTAAAGCAAAGTGCCTCACAAAATTGCACTTAACCATGAACGATGGAGCATATATTGTATATGCATGCCATGACTCTGTCAGATTGACTGTATGACATTGTTAACCAACACGCCTTAAGCTATTTGAGATTTTGGCTCTTTGTTCTTGACATCATTGTTAAGCTTACAAATATGGTAAAGATTATGTGTGTATGTACATAGAAAATAAACAAGGAAACCATTGAGGCATGAATCTACTATAGGTGTTCGTTGTTAATAGCTTCATTATGTGAACAACTAAGATTTCATTGGGATGCATAGGTTAACAATGACAAAGAAAGGAACATGAAGGCTCGCATGTGACTAATTCCATGAAGATTACAGTCAAAGCAACAAAGAATTACAAAGAAACAATTCCAAAGGTGGTGCATAACAAAATTAAAAATGGCTGAAGATGAAGCCAATGGAAAGAGGAAATAAGGATTCCAAATGTTATATTATGTTCATAAGGTGACTTTAGTACTCAATTCCCCATATAAAAGTGAACTATCATATCTACATCAAAAATTGTGCATCTAGGCATTCTGTGTATATAAATACGCATTTTAGATCACTTTAATTCAATTCTTTTGTTAAATTACAGCAAGATTAACTTGCTATAATTTTGTTTTTACTACAAAAATAGAGAGAAACTAAATGTCTCTCTCTATTAATCTTGTTGTAATTTCTTTTTTAGCACAGAGATAAAGAGAAACTCTACATCTCTCTCGATTTTTGTGCATTTTAAAAGTAAAAAAAAGAAGCATTTAAAATCGGTTTAGATTGCATAGAAACAACCATTACAGCCCGTTGTACCTTTTTTTTTCTGCAGTTTACTTCAGCGTTTGTTAGTTTAGAATCGCATGGAATTGCATGCTCGACGTTTTAATAAAACTCTACATCGTTTGACATGCATTTCTTGTTATTTTTTTCATATCTATTAGCAGAA
>LPNX010831004.1:200058-320058 GCA_001517045.1 Pseudotsuga menziesii | reverse complement strand
TGAACATTCGTTGCAAACGTGGAATAATAAGAATATAATGAAGAACCTTGAGGCGCACGTATTTTTTTACTTGATATGTTCGATATCCACTGATATGACATTTAAGACATTTTGTTGCAAATTCATGTTGATTATAATATATAACATGGCCATCGGGGCATGAATTGCTTCATAATGCATTCCAATTTCTTTCATGATGGCAGATAAATCTTGATATGTGCAAGGTAAAATATTTGACGGTGGTAGCAAAAATTCAGCTATCAATCTACAACAAATTAAAATAAAAATCCAGTTAATATAATATATAAATAATATTAATGAAACACATTTCATCTGTATTAATTTGACTTATGAATTAACAATACAATTATTAGAGGAACAAAGATAACCTTTATCGCGATCATATATATGTGATAGATTATTGCATACTTTTACATCCATGTGACTGATATGTTTGAAAGACCATTCATAACCTTCAAGTTCATTATCAACAATATAGCAGAGAGAAGATTTATGTTGGAGCATTCATAAATGGGTTTGTATGCCTTCTCAAGAAGAGGTAAATCGTTAACATCATCAAAGTCATCAATATTTTCATTAGCATCATCATCATCATCATCCATTCTAAATTAAATGAATCATGTATCAATTTATTTATACCATCATCTTCAACTGTGTTATCAATATGATCATCATCTTCAATATGATCATTAACTTGTTCTCAGTTATTCATAGCTACATGTTCCTCCAGTACTTGTTCTGAAAGCACTTCCTGTGGATGATATGTCGTAGGATGTCTTTCCTTTATAATTACATGAAAACATCAATAGATATAAGTTAATATAAGAAATATTAAAATAATATATACATTTACCAAAGAATACAATATTAAAAAACTCTATAATGCAACACTTACAAATGGACTATATGCATTCCCCCCCCCCTCAATGTGTCCATGTTCCCTACAATGTTTTTTAGCTGATGTGATCAATATTCTTCTCCTCTTGAAGCCCCTGCATTGACTACATGGACAATAACATTTCCCATCACCCTTTCTTTTCACTCCACCCCACAATCTAGAAGGCAATTGTCGATTTTGTTCGTCTAAATCAGGAATATTGTTATTTGACATTTTGTCACAAAGAGCTTGAATGAAGACTATCGACGATCTTAAAAAATTAAGCTCCACACATCACTATTTCTGCAAACCATATGTCGAAGAATAAAATCATTTCCAGAGATCGTCTATCGAAGAATAAAATAATTTCCGCAAACCGTCCGTCAAAGAATAAAATAATTTCCACAAACCGCCCGTCGAAAAATAAAATAATTTCTGCAAATCGTCGCTTCTATAGCAAACATGTCAAAATGTTTCTGTAATTTATAGATTTTCAAATTTAGTGGTCATCGGATATCCAATGACTTGGAGCCTAGTTATCATTATGAGAACATGCGATATAGGAGGGAAATCCGACAACATGGACATGTAAAATCTGACAATGAGACAAGAATAACTGACAACGAGACGTCGAAGATCCGACAGGTGGAGTTCAAAAATATGACAATGAGAGGTCAAAAATCCAACATTAGTAACGTAAAAAATTTGACCTTAAAGACGTAAAAAATTCGACAAGTAATTCTATAAAATCAAAAAAAATTAATCAAATTTCGTAATTTGAAAGTGAAATCCAACGACACGGTATTTTTCGTCGGATGTCGTCAAATTTTGGGTTCAATTCTTGTTGGAGGTAATTGAAGTCAAGGTATGTGTTTATTCTAAGCTAAAGGTTAGGACCTAAAAGTTTTAACCCTTACTCCTAATCCTAACTTAGTGCTAAATCTAAAGTTTAAAAACATAAGGTTTTTGTTTATGGTTAAGGCTTGTATGCAAGATTAACCCTAAGTTTTTTTTTTAAGTTTAAACCCGCCATAAGCCACACTATGGGTTAAATTTGTTAAGGTTTAAACCCATCCATATGATGGTATGTACTACGGTCTTAACTATATAATTGTAACCATGTGACAGTTGAACAAAAATATGGTTCGAAGGTTTGAAATGCAAGGTTTTGAAGGCTCGTAGAAATGTTTCGGTAGCTTGCAAGGCTTAATGCCATGTGGGAAGTTTTAATGTTTGCATTTGTAGCTCGAACTTGTGGTATGCGAATTGATAGCGCATCCAGGGTGGTTAAATGCTTTGTATGCAGCATATTAACTGCTCTTTCGGGCCTTGGTTTTGGTAATTGAATCTCTATCACGTGCCCATAATTTCCATAGTAAAAAATATATATTGTTTACAATTCATTCATTATTACTCTACTTGTTTCAACATGTTCTCATATGTCAAAGTAAGTTCAAATTTGTCGTAACATACTATTTACTTGTGTTCATGGATAATATTTAAACTCCTTATTGGTTTGATGACAGGAATGTCTTATGCTTGGCATTGTATCCATTTATAGTGACAACTTGGTCGCAGCCTTTCCAAGGTGATTTTTTAAGTCCTTGAGTTAAATAATATGTTGGTCTGGAAGTCTAGGACATAAGCCTAGACCTGAGGACTTAGTCCTAACTATATTTGTTAACCTTTATATGATTATAGTTGTATATAATGGTTATTAGCATGACGGTAGTTGTTTTAATCAATGTTGGATTGCTTGTAGCGATCGTATGGTAAGTTGTCAAGCCATGGTTTAAGATTATAGACGGTGATATTTTTAAACCATGTGGGGGATAGTTATATTATAACTTTTAAATGGTGTTAGGGCCAAGGGAGATACAAGTGGACACAGGCAGTGTTAAGAAAGGTTTAACGATGGTTTAAAGCTTACATTAATTTACTATCATGACCCTAGTTGTGAGTTGGAAGCACAGCCAGGGACATTTAATGGCATGGCTATTCGCATGCATTGTGGGCAGAAGTTTGATCTCGACACTCAATTTGTCAATGATCTGATTCAAAGGTTTTTGTAGGGTTTTTACTGTGGGATTACGCTGTCATGAGGGTTTTTCATTGCATTCATTTGGTCTTGTATGTTTTTTAAGTTAATGGATGTTGTTGCTCAGTCTATCCATGGGTTGTGTTGCAACCAGACTTGCGCTTCACAGTCTTTTATTGAGTGTTTAGTTTCATGTATGTAAATTCTAAGTTTGTTTGGAGGTTTATCAGTGATTAATGGAAAATTTTGTCGTCATTATAGTCTTGGCTCAACGCATGGTTTGAGTGGAAACCACATTTTCCTTCCTTTGAACTCTAGCAAAGGCTTCCAAGCCTGTAGGGATTTAATAATCGATTAAGGAAGAAAATACTTCCTATATTACTTTGCAATTTAATCTTAAGGGATTTATAGGCTTGGAAATAGAGTTAAATTAATCGCTTCTTATTGTGCAGGTAGAGGAGGAAGTGGGAAGCCAAGACGATCCATCCCTTGGCCCTCTGCGTGCCTATCAAAGGTAATTTTATCTCTCGGTCTGAAATATTTATAAGAATTATATTTCATTTATTCAATGGGGTATTAATAACTTCATATCCATTTGCAAGTGAAGTCAGAGTGCCATCGAAGCTTTGGACGAGCTCAGCTCCATCCATATGGCTCAATCTTTGCTTTGCAACGTAAGGGTTACAAAATGCGTTTTCTTTTTCTTTAAAACATGTTATAGTTTAAAATGCACAGTTTAACAATATTCATATGTGAGTGCAGGTTTCCAAAGCACAACCAAGTGAGAGCAACGACAAGGTCACCTGCTCTCGAGCATCATTCTTCTCTGTCCAAAGGTAAGGGATTTACTATGTACTCTGTTAATAAGAAAAATATACATAAATTTAGGTGATTATGGTTATACTAACGCCAATAGGTCCATGTGCATATGAACAGTGGCACGGCGTGGCTTATCGATTGTACACTTGGATCAACCATCATTCACAAGGTATGACTCTATTTGGGTTAGTGGTTAAGTTGGGTTCTCAGTTGCTTTGGTCTGTGGTTCTATGGGAAGATAGGGATTTACATCCATTTACGAATTTCTAAGATAAGTTTTGTTTATATATATAACCCTTGATGGGTGTATACTTAGATGCGTTGGTTTCTTGAGATGGCTTCGCAACCTCCATCACATTGGGCTTTGCCAAAGCAGCAATTATTATGTGGTTTGATTTGGGGTAACTTTTTTAATTTTGTTTTTAGTATAAAGATTCGAAATATTGGCTTTACGGCCATGATATATTTCACAGTTTGATAAATTTGTTTAATATAACAAAATCGACTGTAAATCGATCTACGACTATGATTCCTGGATCTTGATTCAATTTTATTGTTATTATGTGTATGAAGGTTGGATTTTAGTTGTCTGTTGCTTATACTTGGATATCGTGATTTTTCTTTAATTTAATTCTTTATCCAGATCAGTCTATTATGGGCATGGAAGCCCGAGAACAGATACTATAATGTTGCTTGATATTTTAAAATAGAGTTTATATTTTTAGTAGGAATCCTTTGGCTTGTGCGATTAGTTTACTTTGCTTAGATCTATACTCAATTTACTTTTAGAAACAGTCTATGTCTTTTTTTATTTCTTTAATTGATTGTTTGTGCAAAGGGATAAATTTTCTTTTGTATCTATCATATACATATTATACAGAAATGAAGCCTTTCGGATATACTTAGTGTATCTATGATTGTTGCATGTAAAATGAACAATTTCTGTGTATGCATTCTTTAAACAATTAGTTGTAATGTTATCCAGATTGTAAATTAAAAACAGAGAAAAGATCTATGTGAAGAGTCTCTCGGATCTGGCTGTTAAATCTGAGATTTAAAAATTATAGATTTTGATTATATATGAAATAGCTTTTAACATAAAAAAACAATATAGAAAGGATTAATTTACCATCGCAATTTCTACATGTAAAAGAGATATGTGATTCTACATTCTATACATAAATGATTTTACTAATAACAGTTTAAAAACTAAGAATGTATCATTAATAGAAGTAAAAGAATACTTAAAGATACATGATAAAAATATCTATAAATATTAAAACTAAACAGTCAATAAATTCAGTAAAGAACCTGTCACCACTGTCGAGAAAACAAAACTGAAGTTGTCTTTCCTCCCAACCAACTCCTAGAGTAGCCAAAACTTACTTGCTCTAGAACCCCTGAGCTTGTTTTTTTAACCACGAGGGGAAATTATGATCAATGTGTTATCTCTTTACATCAATAGATTATTTCCCAATCCATCACTAGCCTCCAGCTTATTCGATGGACATACTATTTTATAGTATTTTCCCTAGGACTTGGTCATTTATGAGCCTCCTGCTCTTTAGCACTCCACAAGGAGTCCTGACATGATTTTGGGGAAGATGCTTCCTACATCGCTTTAGTTCTCACTCAGTAGCTTTCACCATTTTTCATTTCACATTGTGGGTCAGCAAACACTCTTTTAACAACTACTTCAATTCGAATTCCTCTCAGTATTTTCATTATTCAATAATAATAATCCATTACATTCATTTTGACTTTATTGTCAAAATATTTACAAAAATAACAAAATATTCCAAATAATAAATAATTAGCAATTGTTTGGTGTATTACAATCTCATCCTTCCACTTGTACCTTAAATATGCTCTTCTGTAATGCACCGAGAATTAATAATTTATTATTCATTCTGCTGGAAAATACTTTAACTATTATTTTTATTATTTTATTATTTTTGGCAGAAAGTTAAAAATAAAACATTTTGTAATAAATCATTTTTATTTAATAAAATATGTCGATGGGGGACAAATGTGAATATAGTTGTTAAAGAGTGGTTGCTAACCCACAAGAGGAAAAGGCAAGTGGTTGAAGCCACCAAGTGAGAACTCAAGATACAAGAGGCATCATCCTCCAAAATCAGGTCACCACTCCTAGTTTTGTACTAAAGAGCAGGAGGCTCATAAATGACTAAGTCTGAGGAAAAATACTATATATTAATATGTCCATGAGCAACAGGAAGCTAGCATTGGACAAGGATTGAATCTGAGAATGCAAGAGATGGCGCATTAAAGGATTTTGCTCTTGTGGTTCAGCGAACATGTTCGGGGGTTCTGGAGTAAGTAACTTGGCTGCTTTGGGAGTTGGTTGGGAGGAACAACTTTTCCACTTTTTTTTTCCCAACAGTGGTGCCAGTTTTTTATTTTATGTCTTAAATTTACAATAGAATGTTTTATTCTACATCTGAACTAGCTAAGTTAAAAATCTAATACGCATAGATTAGTCTAGTTTATTTATCAAATCTCTATTCAATTACGTTGATTATAAAATGTTAAATTTTTATTAGAAAAGTTTCTTAGATCAGGAATCCAAACCTGAGTTAGGAATTTCTGTATAGAATTATATGCTGGAAATCAAAAATTATGTACTGAATAGACATGTATCGAACTACATCAAATTCTTCCTATGTGACTGATTTAGTAACGCATTTTTGCACTCCTTAGTTCTATTATTTTCTTAGTCTATAATTTTAAAACTAATAATAGATAGAATCTTCTAAGCATGCTAGTGTTAGTCTATTTTACTTCAGATTTAAACTGAGTAAGAGATATATAAATATACCTTATCTTTCTAATCTTTAAAATATCAATGTGTGTGTGTGTGTGTGTGTGTGTGTGTGTAGCAAGATTATCATCGAATTCTTTACATTTATAGAATTACTTTAGAATAAAAACATAAGAACTTATTACTGTATGGAGTAGATCTGGTACAAACAGTCCATATAGAGTAACCCTACTCTACGATTACA
Source organism: Pseudotsuga menziesii (assembly GCA_001517045.1). Taxonomy (NCBI): domain Eukaryota; kingdom Viridiplantae; phylum Streptophyta; class Pinopsida; order Pinales; family Pinaceae; genus Pseudotsuga; species Pseudotsuga menziesii. Next base: position 313,277 of record LPNX010831004.1, on the reverse strand, counting down.
AGATGATAAATATAAACAATATTACACATATATGACTGGACAAAGATCTAAATTAAGTAACCATTTATATAATAAACTTATTAAAATCATAAACTGGTCTCTTATGGACCTACGGTTATTTACTTCCATTTCGGATCGAGGATCTGTAAGTAATTAAAAGAACTATACAAATCACAGATCCACAGTAATCAAACAAGGAATGAAATGTATAAGTCAAAACCATTTTACTTTTGGCAGATCCTAAGTAATCAAGTCAGTATCCTTTAGCTATCTCCATGATTAAATATGTAATCACTTAAACAATCCTTCTTGGATTCGCATGAGCAAATCATATCTCGATCAAAGATCCTAATAATCAATTATACTATCCACGAAGTAAATGAAGTACAGATAGAATCAAATCCAAATACATTCCCAACATATACGCTAGTTGTTACAACTGCATTCATTTACATCAAACGCCAGTCACGAAACAAGCTTTCATTTTTCCCAAGGACTAGTGTTAAAGCCATCATTGATGGCAGTCGAGCCCTACATAAAATATTCTCTCTAATATACAAGTAATCGTAGACCCTATGGGTCACTTATTTATTTCAGCAAACAAAGTGAATATAGGGCCGTAATTCCATATAATGGCTACCATTATCTATGCAAAGGAAAAACCCCTAATACAATATACAAACACATCCATCGTATTCATCAAACAAAGGCATATTTATTACTGTGTTCATGGTCGTAAGAGCATCTATGATGGAATCCATTGATTTTATTTAAACAGTACACAAGTTTAACACAAAGAAAAACACAGATTGGAATCACACAGTCCCGAAGATCAGGTATCACTATTAATATTCAATTCACATAATAAGAAGTGGTTGTAAGACCATCTTTGATGGCTTCCATGTTTATTAAAAACAAGCGTTAAAATGGTAAGACAATGGGAGTAATTCCATTTAAAATGGCACCCAAACCCTATCAATAAATTAATAAGAACATTACAGGACTTCTAAATGTATTGTCGAAGCCAAGTCCACAAATTCGCTATAGAGTAAAACCCTAGGGGTTTACAAAAATGCATACAAACATTTATGAGCAGTTATCTTAAAAGTGGATGTGGCTACCACTCTTGGACTAAGCTCATGCCTAGCACTACCTGCATCCACCAGTTACAGCTTAGTCAGTATTCATTATTAAAACCATAGCTAAGAACAAGAAATTGTTTTATATTGGTTTTTAAGCAGTAACTCTACCTGATCGTTTAGAAATGCAGGCCTGGGAGGAGGTGACCCTGTCGCCTCCCTCTCCAGTGCCTTTAACCTACAGAAATCATGTTACTGTCAGGAACATTGAACAAATGTTTATTAAACTGAATGGAGGAAATTATGGGTTAAAACCCTTACCTTGACATTTTTCAGAGAGGGCCAGGGATTGGCTCCTCTGGAGTACCCTTACCCCTCCTCCACCTGCAAAAAAAAAACAAAAGAAACTCAATAATTGCTTAATGCTAAATAAAATACTAAGTAAAATGCAGAATCTTAAGTCCACATTAAATCCTTACCGGTTAAACAGACATGTTGAATGGCGAGATCGTGGCAAGCCTAGTTGTGGCACAAACTCTACAATGCAGTCTGCTGGAGAAATCGAGGAAGCCCAGTAACACCTCGGGGAATATACAAACAACAAGTTGTTAGCACATGCATAAACAAGAAATACCCACACACCATCATCACTCATGAATAGAGCAGAGCTCTTTGGCTTTTGTCGGCTACACAAAAGAACAAAGAACCTGTACATTTCCACCATGAACAGAGCAAAGCTTGGCTCTTCCTTCCCACGCAAACCAAACAAGACAAATGAGGTTTTAAACATATTCCAAGCACATTAAACCTTTGTCTAAACCCTAACTACAAATCTGGACAGATGGACAGCATAGAACAAAGCTTAGCAGTTGCATGGAAGGCCTGGTTGCACTATCAACTCGTAGCCAGGACATGCTTTAATTATCAAATTCAACCAAGGACAAAGTGTAATAACTCTCACCCAGTTAATCATGGGACTTAATCATTGCATACAAACCATGCGATATAACCCAAACTCCATCCTTATATCATATCATATGAACCATGACATGTAATGCCAAACGTTTTATTATGCCAAGAACCATAATACATCGCAACCATGGTATAAATCATATATGCCAAGAGCCATAAAATATTGCAAATCAAGGTATAAACCAAATATGCCAAGAACCATAACTCATCGTGGATCGGTGGGGTAAGGCATACCATGAATACAAACCATATATTCTTAGTTTGCAAAAACCTTATTTAAAAACCCTTGCAACTTTATTATAATAATGAAGTGTCTCCATATGGTCAAAACCATATGCCTTTACAAGCCCTAAGCCTTGTGCTTAGGGGAAGGATCATAACATACCTTAAGCTTAGGCTAGGGTAAGGCCTAAGGCCTGTAAACTTTCACTTTAATAACTTATTACATTTTGGATGGGGTCTAGACTAGGGGTAGTATCCCCATCCTTAGGGCGTTAATGCCCTAGTGAAATCAATCAACTATGAAAACAAGTCAACTAAGAACATCACTTGTGTTAGTAGGACTTCAGTTTGAAATGGAGCTATCCAATGTCACAACTAGCAAGACCTGATACAATAGACATGATAAAGATATTAAAACTTGCATAAGTAAATTAGGAGAAATCTGCTAGTAAGTACAGTAAATGAATGCATGTAAAAAAAACAAATTTATTTACGATTTTGAGGTGTGTTACATAATGGTAATAGAGCATGGTTACAGCACTAGGCCTGAATCGACTCAACACTTACAGTGATAAAGAAATAAAAAATAAAATAAAATAACTAATTTTACTTATTTTTTTGTTTAAATTCTCTTACAAAACAAAAAGAGAAGGATAACTGTATTTTGTAGGAAAACATGGCATATGCAGAGATGCCTGCAGAAGAAGAATGTCACCCAGAAAATCCTTTAAGTAATGAAGAGAGAAATTTAAGGGATGGGGAAATTTGGGTAGATTTAAACGACAGTCAAGATAATAAATCTAAACTACAAAGAACAGTAAAATAACTTAGATCAGAGCTAAGAAAGGTTAAGGAAGATAACGAGCGAATCCTAAAAGCTCAAGAAGAATTAAATACTATCCTATTAACTAAAATACATAACGATGAAAAAGAAAAGAATAAGGAATATGAATATGACCTACTTAAAATTGCACCTTACAAACATAAGGGAAGGAAGCTGGAATTTTCCAACCATAAACCTTAAACTTCCAGTGAAGAATCAGTTAAACATCACTCAGAAAAACATCAAGATTCAAGCGAAGGTAGTGATGATAACAAAAAGAAAAACAAATACAGGCCCTATGAGGAAATCTCTGGGGATTTTAAGAAGATTAAACTACCAATGTTTAATGGGAAAAATGAGAAAGGCGAAGAGGCAGAAGCCTAGTTTTCCGGAATGTTAAAAAAAGTATTTCCAAATATACAACTATTCTTACGAATTAAGAGCTAAAATGGCCATCTATAATCTTACTCAAAAGGCAGATATATTGTGGCAATATATAAAGAAGGTAAAGGTAATAAAGAAAATATATGTAACTTGGAAAACATTTAAAAATATTTTTAAAAGAATATACTTATCAGAACAGTACTGCGAAGAGAAGGCCAAATAATTTTATGAGTTGAGCCAAAGAGCCATGACTATGAAAGAACTATGCATTAAGTTTTTGAGCCTACTTCGTTACGTACCTTATATAATTTATGAAAAACCTAAAATACACTGTTTTCTTGTTTGTTTTCCTATTATGTTCAAAGAACGGATTGAGTATGATAACCCAAAGACGCTAGAGGAAGCGATGAGAGAGGAAAACTTATGTTACGACCAAAACATAAATAAAAGGGAAAATGTACTGACTTGGAAAAATAAAAGGCAAAATAATTTTGATCCAAGAAAGAAATAGAATAAATTCCATAAAAACACAAGGAATAACTATAGGGGGTATCAAGGCAATAACTACAAAAGTTTTAAACCACAAAATTATGCGGTTAAAGAAACTCTAATTTTTTTTAACAAGAACTCTACACCAAAAGAACCCTTAAAATGTTGGGAGTGTGGTGGGCCACATTGCTTTAAAGACTGCCCAGTAAGAAAGAAGAATTTCAATGTTCACTCCATCTAGGAAGCAGTTCCAGTTGGAGACATGGCAAGGAGCATGCCCAGAATTTGCGCTGCATTAGAAAACTAGCAAGCATACTATCAGACTTCTATGGTTCAAATCAAAGGTATGATAAGCAGTCAACCTATTTCCATTTTGATTGATCTAGGTGCAAGCATGAGTTATATATCACCTATAATAGTTGAATTGTGTAAATTAGTACCAGAAAAGTTTGGTAATTCATGGCTGGTACAATTAGCCACCGGTACTAAACGTAAAGTCACTAGTCTTGTTAAGAATTGTGAATTGATGATGAATTATTTCATTACGCATGTTGATTTGAATATTCTGCCTTTAGGTTCCTACAATCTGTTAATAGGAATGGATTGGCTAAAAAAACACAATGTAATGTTAAAATGTTTTGACAAAACCTTTACATGTACAAACGATAATGGAAACACTTTAAGGGTAAAAGGGATTCCTATGAAGGTCACAATCAGAGAAATCCCTGCTTTACAAATGAAAAGATCAGTAAGAAAAGGATGTAAAGTGTTTGTTGTCTATATAATGAACGATAATGATAATGAAAAATAAACTTAAACTAGAAGACATACCAATCTTGAAGGAGTTTGAAGACATCTTTCTGGAAGAAGTCCCTAGACTTCCTCTAAAAAGAGACATTGACTTCACAATCGATCTGATACCCAGAGAGGTACCAACATCGAAAGCTCCTTACCAAATGAACATAATAGAACTTATAGAGCTCAAGTCTCAACTACAAGAATTGATTGATAAAAATTATATTCGACCTAGTGTCTCTCCTTGGGGAGCATCGGACTTATTTGTGAAAAAGAAAGACGAAACCTTAAGATTGTGCATAGACTATCGACAGTTAAATAAAATGACCATTAAGAATCGATACACGTTACCCCAGATAGATGATATATTCAATCAATTTCGCAGAGCAACTATATTTTCAAAGATGGACTTAAGGTATGGTTACCATCAAGTATGAATAAAAGATGAGGATATCTTTAAAATTGCATTTAGGACCGTCTATGGTCACTACGAGTTTGTCGTAATGCCTTTTGGGTTGAAAAACACACATGTTGCATTCATATGTTTAATGAACAACATCTTAAGTAACTATATGAATAATTTTTTGGTTGTCTTCATATACAACATACTAATCTACTCAAAGAATGAACAAGAACATAAGGAACATTTAAAGATAGTTTTGCAAGTACTGAGAGAACAACAACTATATGTGAAGTTCAATAAATGTGATTTCTTTAAAGATAAGATTCAATTCCTCAGACACGTAGTGTCCAAGGATGGAATCTCTGTCGACCCCGAAAAAATCAAGGCCATCACTAACTGGTCGGTTCCTAAATATGTAACCAACGTCAGATCATTTATGGGGATTACTAGATACTAACGGAAGCTCATCAAAGGCTTTTCTAAAATTTCCTACCCCATAACTTCATTGCAGAAGAAAGGTAAAAAGTTTGAATGGACTGAAAAATGTATGGAAAGCTTTAATAAAATAAAATATTTACTAACTACCACCCCAATCCTAAATATTGTTGATCCTTTCAAGGACTTCATCGTGTGTATCGACACTTGCAAGGAAGGGTTAGGTGGGGTTTTAACACAAGAAAATTATGCCATGGCATATCAGTCTAGGAAATTAAAAGAACATGAAAATAATTATGCTACGCACGATTTGGAACTTGTTGCAATAATTCACACCTTAAAAATGTGGTGACATTACCTAATCGAAAGGAAATTTATGCTTATGTCGGATAATATAAGTCTTAAATATTTATTTGATCAACAAAATTTAAATGTGAGACACGTAAGATGGTTGTCCTTCTTAAGTGAATATGATTTTGAAATCAAACACATAAATGGAAAGGAAAACAAAGTTGCACATGCTTTGAGTCGCCATGCAAATTATTGTTTGCAAGTAGCAGCTATGAATCTGATCTAGAAAATCAGATCCTAAGCGCTGAAAAATCTGATAGAGAATATCAAATTTTAAAAAAAAAGACTGCTAAAAATGAACAAAATCAAGTAAAAAATGATTTCAGACTAACTAAACAAGGATTTTTGTTGCATAAAACATCTTATACATACCAAATATAGCATAAATCAAACTTATAGCTATGAATGAGCTACATAAACGACTGTATTCAGGGCATCCTGGATACCATAAGATGATCACCATGATCATAAACGATTTCTTTTGGCCAAACATGAAGAAGGAAGTGGCAGAATACTTAGCTCGCTGCATAGAATGTCAGCAAATTAAGCCAGAACATCAACATCCAACAAGATTGTTGCATCCACTACCCATTCTATAATGGAAATGGGAAACGATTAGTATGGATTTTCTAACATGCCAACCAAAGAATTTTTGACAACATGATTCAATCATGGTCATAGTTGATAAATTAAGTAAGGTTGCTCATTTTATTCTTGTTAAAAATACCTATAAAACTGTTAACATTGCAGATATTTTCATGAAAGAGATATCCAGGTTACATGGTGTACCAAAATTAATAGGCTCGGATAGAGACACAAAATTTACAAGTAACTTCTGGAAATCTTTGTTTAAAGGTTTAGGAACACGGATGAATTTTAGTACTGCTTATCATTCGCAAACGGATGGGAAGACTGAAAGAGTAAACCAAGTCCTACAGGTCATTATAAGGATATATGTCATGGGCAAACCAAGTACTAGTGGGAAGACTACCTACACTTAGTGTAATTTACTTACAATAATAATTTTCAAGTTTCTGCAGGTATGAGTCCTTTTGAAATATTATATGGACGCAAATTTAATACTCCAATTTCATGGAGCAGTCCAGTTGATAGGTTAATGTTAGGACCTTATTTATTAAAAGATATGGAGCTAACCATGAAACAGGTACAACAAAACTTAAAGGCTACCCAAGACAAGAAGAAAAGTTATGTTGATTTAAAAAGAACTCCTAGAGAGTTCCAGGTGGGTGAACATGTGTATATAAAGGTAAATCCCAAGAAAAGTTCCTTGAGACTAGGAAAGTATTCGAAATTGGCACCCATGTATTGTGGGCCATTTGAAATTTTGGCTAAAGTAGGGTCAGTTGTGTACCAGTTAACCCTGCCACCCAATATTAAAGTGCATAATGTGTTTCACGTTTCTATTTTAAAAAGATATGTTCATGGTGTTCTCATGTGATTGATTAGAATGTGATCCAGGTGGAACCCAAAGGAGAGTTCCAGGTGGGACCGGAGCACATTCTTGACAGGAGAGAACTTTACTTCGAAATCGTACCATCGAAAAAGTCAAGGTGCAATGGAAGCACCTTAGTCCGGAAGAAGCTACGTGGGAACTGGAAAGTAATATACAGGAGGCATATCCCGAGTCTTATTCCAAAATGATGAAATGGAAGAATAAAGCAGCTAGCTTATAACACCGAGGATAGTGTTATACTCTAAGGGGAGGTGTATGTAATGCACCGAGAATTAATAATTTGTTATTAATTCTGCTGGAAAATACTTTAACTATTAGTTTTATTATTTTATTAATTTTCGGAGAAAGTAAAAAAATAAAATATTTGGTAATAAATTATTTTTATATAATAAAATATGTTGAAGAGGGGACAAAAGTGGATATAGTTGTTAAAGAGTGTTTGTTGAACCACAAGAGGAAAACACAAGTGGTTGAAGCCACTGAGTGAGAACTCAAGATGCAAGAGGCATCATCACTAAAAATCAGGTCACAACTCCTAGTTGAGTGCTAAAGAGCAAGAGGCTCATAAATTACCAAGTCCTAAGAAAAATACTATATATTAGTATGTCCATGAGTTGGAGGAGGCTAGCATTGGACAAGGATTGAATCTAAGAATGCAAGAGATGGCACATTGAAGGATTTGTGTCTTGTGGTTCAGCGAACAGGTTCAGGGGTTCTGGAGCAAGTAACTTGGCTACTCTGGGAGTTGGTTGGGAGGAACAACTTTTACACTTTTGTTTTCCCAGCAGTGGTGCCAGGTTTTTTTATTTTATGTCTTAAATTTAGAACATTTTATTCTAGATCCGAACTGGTTAAGTTAAAAATATAGTATGCATAGATTAGTCTAGTTTATTTATCAAATCTGTATTCAATTACGTTGAATCTTGATTATAAAATGTTAAATGGTTCTTAGGAAAGTTTCTTAGATCGGGCATCCAAACCTGAGTTAGGAATTTATTTACAGAATTATATGCTGGAAATCAAAAATTATGTACTAAATAGACATGTATCGAACTACATCAAACTCTTCCTATGCGACTGATTTAGTAACGCATGTTTGCACTCCTTGGATATATTATTTTCTTAATCTGTAATTTTGAAACTAATAATAAGTGGAATCTTCTAATCATGTTAGTGTTAGTCTATTTTACTTCAGATTTAAACAGAGTAAGAAATGTATGTATGTATGTATGTATGTATATATATGTATACATATGTATGTATGTATATATATGTATACATATTTATGTATATATATATATATATATATATATATATATATATATATATATACCATATATATGTATATATATGTATAAATTATTTTTTTAGTCTGTAATTTTGAAACTAATAATAAGTAGAATCTATACATATCTATACATATCTATATATATACATATATATGTATATATATGTATACATACATATGTATAGATATGTATGTATGTATGTATATAGATATGTGTGTGTGTGTGTGTGTGTGTGTACACACATACATATATGTGTGTGTGTGTGTGTGTATGTGTATATATATACATATATATCTATATATATATATGTATGTATGTATGTATACATACATACACACACACACACACACACACACACACATATATCTACATACATATATGTATGTATATATACATATATACACATATATGTATGTATATATGTACATATATACATACATATATGTGTATGTATGTATGTATATATGTACAAATACATACATATATGTATATATGTATGTATGTACATATATACATACATATATGTATATGTATATATGTACATATATACATACATATATGTGTATGTATGTATGTATATATGTACATATACATACATATATGTATATATGTATGTATGTATGTATTTATGTATGTATATATGTATATATGTATGTATGTATGTATGTATGTATATATATGTATACATATATACATACATACATACATATATGTATATATGTATATATGTATGCATTTATACATATATGTACAAATGCAAACATATATACATATATGTGCAAATGTACAAATATACATACATATATACATACATACATACATACATATATATATATACACGTACATATATACATACATATATACATATACAGGAAGATTATCACCGAATTCTTTACATATATAGAATTACTTTAGAATACAAACATAAGAAATTATTAAGGTGTGGAGTAGATCTAGTACAAACAGTCGATATAGAGTAACCCTACTCTATGATTACAAGATGATAAATATAAACAATGTACACATATATGACTGGACAAAGATCTAAATTCAGTAACCATTTATATAATGAACTTAATAAAATCATAAACTGGTCCCTTATGGACCTACACGTATTTACTTCCATTTCAAATCAAGGATCTATAAGTAATTAAAAGAACTATACAAATCACAGATCCACAGTAATCGAACAAGGAATGAAATGTATAAGTCAAAACCAGTTTTACTTTTGGCAGATCCTAAGAAATCGAGTCAATATCCTTTAGCTATCTCCATGATTAAATATGCAATCACTTAAACAATCCTTATTGGATTCACATGAGCAAATCATATCCAGATCAAAGATCCTAATAAACAATTATACTATCTACGAAGTAAATAAATTACAGATAGAATCAAATCTAAATACATTCCCAACATATACGCTAGTTTTTACATATGTGTTCATTTACATCAAACCCCAGTCACGAAACAAGCTTTCGTTTTTCCCAAGGACTGACATTAAAGACATCATTGATGGCAATCGAGCCCTACATAAAAGATTCTATCGAATATACAAGTAATCATAGACCCTATGGGTCACTTATTTATTTCAACAAACAAAGTAAAGATAGGGTCATAAGTCCATATAATGGCTACCACTATCTACGTAGAGGCAAACCCCTTAATACAATATAGAAACACCTTCATCGTATTCATTAAACGAAGGCAGCTTTATTACTGTGTTCATGGCCATAAGACCATCGATGATGGAAGCCATTGATTTTATTTAAACAGTACACAAGTTTAACACAAAGAAAAACACATATTGGAATCACACAGTCCTGAAGACCGAGTATCACTATTAATATTCAATTCACATAATAAGAAGTGGTCATAAGATATTCTTTGATGGATTCCACGCTTATTAAAAACCAGCGTTAAAACAGTAAGAGAATGGGAGTAAGTCCATTTCAAATGCCACCCAAACCCTATCAATAAACTACTAAGAACATTACAGAACTTTTAAACTTATTGTTGAAGTTAAGGTTGAAAATGTAGTATAGGGTAAAACCCTAGCGGTTTACAAAAATGCATACAAACATTTCTGAGCACTTATCTTAAAAATGGATGTGCCTACCACTCTTGGCCTACACTCATGCCCAACGCTACTTGCATCCACCAGTTACAGCGTAGTGAATATACATTATTGAAACCATAACTAAAAACCAGAAATTGTTTTATATTAAGTTTTTAAGCAGGAACTTTACCCGAGCGTTTAGAAACGCGGGCCTGGAAGTAGGTGACCATGTCGCTTCCCACTCCAATGCCTTTAACCTGCACAAATCATGTTACTCTCAGGAAAATTGAACAAATGTTTATTAAACCGAATGGAGGAAATCATGGGTTAAAACCCTTACCTTGGAATTTTGCAGAGAGGGTCAGGGGTCGGCTCCTCCGGAGTACCCTTATCCCTTCTCTGCCTGCAAATACAAATGAAATAAAATCAGACATTTCATAATGCTAAATCAATTACCAAGTAAAATGCAGAAGTTTAATTCTGGGTTAAATCCTTACCTGTTAAATTGACAGGTTGAATGGTGAGGCCGTGGCAAGCCTGGTTGTGGTACAAACTCTGCAATGCAATCCACCGGAGAAATTGGGGAAGTCCAGTAACACCTCGGGGAAGATACAAACAACACACTATTAGCACATGCGTAAACCTAAAAAAACCACACACCATCATCACTCATGAACAGAGCATAGCTCTTCGGCTCCTGTCGGCTACACAGAAAAACAAACAACCTATACATTTCCACCATGAATGGAGAAGAGCTCGGCTCTTCCTTCCCACGCAAAATAAATAAGGCAAATGTGGTTTCAGATAGCTTCCAAGCACAATAAATCTTTGTCTAAACCCTAGCTGCAAATCTGGATAGATGGATGTGTTACCACCTAAGTTGTACTTAGTGGTTTTTTATCAAGTGAGCCTGGTGAACTGGACAAGGATAACTTGTTAGGACTTCAGAAGACCTTTGGAAGTACTTCTGGGAAGTGCTTGTTGTACTATATCACATGTTCATACCCCATGGGGGAATTATAATAAATGTTCTAGCATGATAGTGTCTGTAAAAGACTTGGTCTCTTAGACTTTATTTGTCAATCTGATCAGCCCAGGGTGTTTTTTCCCTTGGTTATTATTGGTTGTTGAATAAACGACTGATAATTTCTGAGTTTTTCACACCATACCTCCAAAGTTGGAGTGGTCGGCTTGGCATTTAGGCCTATTGAGGTTATTAGAGTCTATGTGTCAATGTATAAACATGCTAGACATCATGGTCGAGTCATATGAACATGTCTAAGTCCCCCTAGGTTTTTTCAATTTTTCAAATTTTTATTTTTTTCATTGTTTTTTATTAAAATTTAATTTTTCCAAAACTTAGGCTATTTTTAATAGTTTAATTGGAAAAATTGATTTTGTAATAAAAGTGGGCCAAATAGTCCGTTTCAGTCATGTAGGTGCTCATTTTCAAGCTAAGAGCACCATGTAAACCCATGGACCCACTATTTCCTAGTTTTGAGTGATTTTCCATCACTCAGGTCAGAAAGCCCCAAAAAATCATTTATTGATTATTTTAATTAATAAATTGATGAATAATGGAGCAAATCCAAAATCATAGATCAGCGGATTCTCAGCTGATTTGATTGAAATCAGTCAGATCTGAACCAGATTGACTGGATCTGACAAATCCTTGACTGAAGGAGGTGATCAAATCAGATCCAGAGTTGATCTTCAGCATCCTTTATGGGGAATTTCACCCTCCCTCTCTCCTCAACATGTTTTGGCTCATCTGGATGAGTTTTGGTGGATGGTTCAATCAACAGGTTGAGGTGTCAGTCAGATCAGCTCTTCGATTGACAATTGCACTCAGTGAGACTCAAATCTGGCTCAGTTAGACACAAATCAGGCATTGATGGACTCTCCATTAGCATATTTGGTTTATCTCCTTGGGATTTGCGCCCCCCCAGGCTGGATCTCTTGGTTTTTGTATATATCCAAGCACAGCACCCTCTTCCAAGCTAGTTAGAGCTGGATTGAAGGGCTTGCTATTGTAATTGTGTATTGATCATCATTTGTTGAAATAAAGAGAAGCTTTGGAGGCTCAATTGTGGATTACCTTTCATGTGTGGATTATCATTATCATGTTGCATTCGAGGTGAAACTGCTATTTTTTCAATTTTTTGCACTTAACTGTTGTCTACGTGAATAGTTATTGAAATCATAGGGATATATCATTGTAAGTAAGATTACTTACTTCTATTTTGCTGCATATGTTTGAATGAGCTAATACCTGTATGCTAAATAAGATTATTTGCATGCTGTATCATCTACTTCTCATATGTATCTTCAAGTTTAATGGTTCTGTTTGGAGGATTTGTTGTGTAGCTTACAGGTTTGCCGTGACTGGAAGATCTATGGTTCAGGTTTGATTCCATTGGTTTCCAACAAGATATTTCTAATATCGTGCCCCTCGGTGCTTCACTACCAAGTTTCATTTGCAAATCTGCTTCAACAACAAGCACTTCTCTTCCCCTTTTCCTCCTTTAAAAATTTAAATTTTCTTCAAAATGGTTACTATTAAGGATTCTTATTACTCAGATCTGTCTCATTAAGAAAATTACACATAGATCTAGTTATTAAGGTCCCTTTCTAAGTCTATATCTTAGTTTTGTTTTGCATATAAAGTTACATTTTAAGAGATCTAGCTGAAATTACCATATTTTCGCAAGCATTTTAATGAAAATTTGTAGCTTGCTTTTAAGGTAGTTTCATTTGATGTACGTTAAAATTTCATATTCTGCAATAAAAGTGCACATCTTATTGGTTGCCCAAAAGGCAAGCCAAGATCCCAAGGAAATCTTGTTTCACGTCCCCGTCCCTCCGACCGACGAAGAGGACGCGACCATGGGCATTAACCATCCGGGCTGGCAGCCCCATGAACATGTGAATTTATAAAATTGCTGAAATAGAATGCTGATAACGGGATGCATTGAAGTGGAACATACACAGATGCAATTATTTATCATACACAGCGGAAGCAACATACATTCATGCAAGCATTCATTCAACATGTTCATCACATTCATTAAGAGAAAACATGATTGCAGAAGTAAAATAGACAAGGCTACTTATCTTGTGAAGAACTCATTCCACAACCAGCTACGTCGCTACAACGTTCCACCCAACCATAGGCCAGCGTGCTCCTTAATCTCTCAGCAACGCTGCCACCCCTGAGCTGGGCATGATTCTCCAAGGAATAAGGGAACAAGCAGGCTTACACATAGCCAAGGATACATAAAACACAGCCAAGCTAACACAGTTGGGTTTATCAGGCCATCAACAAGACAGCCAAGCCAACATGGTCAGGTTTATCAGGCCATCTAGGAGTTGGGAAAGGCTAAATGCTAAGCTGGTGAGCTCATTACAGAGCCAATAATATGTACACCAGAACTAGCCTGGCTTCTAAAACACCCACACACACCCAACATAAGGAATCAGTCCCTTCTCTGCTACACAGTCCCTCAGGCCCTGCATTCCCTTCCAGTTCTATTCAAGGGTTGTGGAGAAGAAATTCAGCCCTCTACCTCTGTCTGTGTGGTTTCCAACACACCAGGTTTATCAAGCAAACCAAGCCCCCATCCCTGCTCTCAACACAGTCCGAAGACCAACCATTGCACTCATGCAATCATTCAGTTGTCACAGCTTAAACAAGGAAACGACTCCCGAGCAAATTATACAGTTCCAAACGTATCAGTGAACATGGGAAAACAACAGTCCCAAAACGTAATCAGTGAGCATAGCTCACAACATGGGGAACACGACTCCACACAGTCTATGCGTGAGGGAAACTTGCACCAAACCCCAAATGTAAAGAAGACCACAACAATCATAACGTAAGGGAGACCACAGCAACACAACAAAGCTTGAGGAGAATGGCAGCAACCATAACTCACGGGAAGAGCAACAGTCCAAATCTCAACATTAAAATTGACGGGAAAATTACACGACCATACCAGTCTATGGGGAGGTCATACAACAGAAAACGTGAATGGCCCTTCTCAGCAAATCGTGGATGAAAGAGCACGGCCCCCAGCTCGCTGTGTGAGCCCAAAACCAGGAAAAATCCTGAGCGTGAGAATAATGGACGGACAATGGTCCCTGCGTGAGGATGAACAGCTCCGCTTATGTGCGCGGATGAACAGACAACCAGAAGTGCATGAATGTCCCTTGATAAGCAACTCCCTCCTGGCTGCGTGAGATCCAACAGAACAACTACCTGTGCTTGGAATGAGAGGTGTATTCATTCCTCTCCCCATCGTGAGGTTCAGCCATGCTGGTGGAGTGTGCATGTGGGAAAGGACTGATAGTCCTACCACACTCCACCCCCAGCAATAACTGCCCCAACTACCAGCAGTAGTTTTAAATGGTAGTGGTTGGATAAAACAAAGGAAGGTGGCACATGGGTTTTTCCCTCATTGCCCAAGGTTTGACAATTTGCCCACCCTTATCCTTGTGAAAACCATGCCCCTTCTCAATTTAGTTGCCGCGATCGTAGCTGGTCGGGATTCAATTTAATTAAAGATGCATATTTACATGATGACAAAACTCAATATGTATGCCGCATGCCCCGATATACCATCGGTGACAATTTAAATCCGAAACATAGCATAGCCAATCAATGGTGGGGCCTTGGCCTTTAGCTCTACACCATGATCATTTACAATATATACATCATGTACTTCTAATGCAACGGGGTCAAAACCGGGGTGTTACATTCCCCTCCCCCTTCAATAGCATTGTCCTCAGTGCTTTACAAAATTTGAACAAAATGATACACTGGTATCGCCTTAGTGTTCCGCAGAATTGAACAAAAATGGATGTGCCAATCGCATGGCATCCTCCAGCTCCAATGTAGCCTCTTCAGGTCTGTAGTGCTCCCATTGCACCTTTACCTACCCTATGGCCCGGTTTCAGAGCATTGTGACCTTCCTGTCAAGGATGCGCATTAGCTCGATTCGGAACTCTCCCTCGGGTTCCACCTGAATCACATCCCAATTTATCACATGATTAGGATCATGTACATATCTCTTAAGCAAAGAAACATGAAAAATATTATGAGCTCTAGTGCTAACAGGCAATGCAAGTCTATATGCAACTGGCCCTATTCTTTCAAGCACTTCAAACGGCCCACAATATCTTGGTGACAACTTGGCACAACTTCCAAGCTTCAAGGAACTCTTCCTTGCCCTCACTCTGAGGTAAACATGATCCCCAACACTGAACTCCCTATTCACCCCATGCTTATCTGCATAGCTTTTCTGTCTGTCCTGTGCTGCTTTCAGATTCTGCCTAATCTTTACAACCTCTTGCTCCATTTCCTTGAGCAACTCTGGTCCAAGCACAATCCTGTTCACTAGATTATCCCAAGTCACTGGTGTCCTACACCTTCTTCCATACAAAGCTTCATACGGACTCATCCCCAAGGATGCCTGCTGTCCATTGTTATAAGAAAACTCTACCAAGTGTAAGTATTCTTCCCACTTGGTTGGTTTGTCCATTACGTACATGCGAAGCATGTCTTCAAGCACCTAATTAACTCTCTATGTCTACCCATTTGTCTGAGGATGGTATGCAGTGCTGAAGTTTAGCTTTGTACCCAGATCTACAAACAACCCCTTCCAAAAGTTGGAAGTGAACTTGACATCTCTGTCAGAGACTATTGCCTTCGGCAATCCATGCAATTTGAATATCTCCTTCATGAATATCTTTGTAATGTCATCCGTCTTATGCGTAGACTTAACCGGTATAAAATGCACTGCCTTAGTCAACTTGTCTACCACAACCATGATGGAATCATGTTGTCTCCAAGTCATCGGCAATCCTATAATAAAATCCATGGAAATAACTTCCCATTTCCATTCCGGAACTGGCAAAGGACGCAACAAACCTGCTGGATGTTGATGTTCAACCTTTACCTGTTGACATTTCATACACCTCAAAATGTACTCAGCCATATCCCTTTTCATTCCTGGCCAAAAGTACTGCTTTCTAGCTGTAGCTATTGTCTTCTGATACCCTGGGTGACCAGAATACGGAGCTTGATGGATTTCATCCATAACAACTCTCCTTAAATCTGCTACATCAGGAATATAAATTCTACCCTTATAAGTGAGAAGTCCATCTTCTTTCAATTTATATCCCTCATACCTCTTCTCAAGACTTTGTTGTTGCAATTTGTCTTTTACCTGCTCATACAGTTCATCTCCAGCAACATGACTAACAATCTGATTGGCAAATACTAAGGGATGCCACATGCATTTCCTGCACCTTCCTGCTGAGTGCATCAGCTACCTTATTCTCTTTTCCCTTTATGTGCTTGATTTCAAAATCAAACTCACATAAAAAATCCAGCCATCTTGCTTGCCTAGCATTCAGAGTAGGCTGATCAAACAAATACTTCAGACCACAATGGTCTGTTCTGAGCTCAAATCTTCTACCCATCAAGTAATGCCTCCACATCTTAAGAGCATGTACTATGGCTGCAAGCTCTAGATCATGAGTGGCATAGTTCTTCTCATGCTCCTTCAGCTTTCTTGACTCATAACATATCACGTGGTTGTCTTGCATAAGGACTCCTCCCAACCCTTGTCCTCATGCATCGGTACACACCACAAAATCTTTTTCTGCATCTGCAACCTTCAATACTGGTGCACTGGTGAGAAGATCCTTCAACCTCTGGAAACTTTCTTCACACCTCGATGTCCATTCAAACTTCATCCCCTTCTTTTGCAAATAAGTGATGGCATGTGCAACTTTGGAGAATCCCTCAATGAATCTCCTGTAGTATACTGCAAGTCCCATAAAAGATCTTACATCTGTCACATTTCTTGGAGTAGGCCAATTCATAATGGCTTCAATCTTTTCAGGGTCCACAAATATACCCTCCTTTGAGATAATGTGACCCAGATACTGAATTCTATCTCTATAGAAGTCACACTTGCTTAGTTTCACATACAGCTGGTGCTCCCTAAGCAATTTCAATGTCAATCTCAAGTGCTCTTCATGTTCTTCCTCATTCTTAGAATAAACAAGAATGTCATCAAGGAAAACAAGAACAAACTTGTCCAAATACCTGCTAAAGACACTATTCATAAGGCACATAAATGTAGCTGGTGCATTTGTGAGACCAAATGGTACCACTACAAACTCATAATGCCCATACCTTGTCCTAAAGGTTGTTTTATGAATGTCTTCATCCTTGATTCTCACCTGATGGTAACCGGACCTCAAGTCAATCTTGGAAAATACCTTTGCTCCCCTCATTTGATCAAAGAGGTCATCAATCCTAAAAAAAGGATATTTATTCTTCACATTAACCTTGTTCAACTGTCTGTAATCAATACACAACCTGAGTGTACCATCTTTCTTCTTTACAAACAGAACCGGTGCTCCCCACGGAGACACACTAGGTCGGATATGCTTCTTTTCCAACAACTCTTGCAGTTGCATCTTCAACTCTAGCATCTCTGGTGTACTCATTCTGTAAGGTGCCTTGGACACTAGTGATGTTCCTGCAACAAGTTCAATTGTGAAATCAATGTCCCGATTTGGAGGAAGCCCTGGAATCTCATCAGGAAACACATCCCTGAATTCCTGTAACATCTGATAGTCCTCCAACCTCGGAGCTTCATCGCCTGTTTCCTCCAAAATTTGAGCTGCATACAACTGGAAACCCTTCCTATAGAACTTCTTTAACTGCATTGCTGAAACCTGTCGTACTGAAATCACCTTTGGAATACCTCTCACAACTACTAGGTTCCCTTCTTCATTCATGCATTCAAAAGTCTTATTGTAACAATCAAGCTTCACCCTATGAGCTTCTAACCAATCCATTCCAATGAGGACATCATAGGAACCAAGCGGTAGAACATTTAGATCTACACAAGTAACAAATCATTCATGACCAATGGACATTTCTCTACCACCTCACTGTCCTTTCTCTTAGTTCCAGTGGCTAGCTGAACTAACCAAGACTTCCTATGCTTTACTTTCTTAAAAGCACAAATATCCACTACTCTAGGAGTAATGTAACTGTGCGTGGAACCAGGGCCAATTAAAATAGAAACAGATTGCTCAACAATCTTACCTGCTACTTCAACCACAACTGACTGGTGATCTGCTTAGCGGTCCTCCAGTGCTGCATAAATCCTAGGGATTGCCCTTGCTACTTGGCCCACTGTTTCTGCTTCTTGAATGTTATAAGCTAGCCTTGCACTCTCATTCTCGAGTGGACAATTCCTGTGCATGTGGGGTCCTCCATATTTCCAACATTGAAGTGGCCCTCTATTCTATTGTGGATCCTTAGGCTTTTCTCTTATCACTCCAACTGGTTTACTCGCATCTTGGGATGGCTGCTTCTGTTGATTCCTGAAATTAGAAGGTTTGAAACCTTTCTTTCTTTGGTCAAACTTCTCATTCTTCTTGTCCTTCCATGCCTTATGGTAATCCGGCTTACCTTTGCTTTGCTCATATCAATACTTAGCCTTCCTTATTGCTTCTTCAAGAGTTCTAGGTTCATAAAACTCAATTCTATCTTTGTAAGACTGAGGTAATCCACTCAGAAAACACTGGACGTTCACTTTTTCATCTCTGATGTACCAGACATACCTCAACAACTCCAAAAACTTATTTGCATATTCATCCATGGTTTGCTGTCCCAATCTCAGCTCATGGAACTCCTTAATCTTGTCATCATAATACCTGTCAGAGAGGTATTTCTACTTGAAATACTTCTTGAACTACTTCCACTTAAGTCTCCTTTCACTGATCCTCTTTACTTGCTTGAAGTGTTCCCACCAAATGGATGCTCTTCCATTCAGATTGAATATGGCAACTCTTGCCTTCATGTTTCCTGAATAGTCATGCACTTGAAAGTACTTCTTTATCCCAAGAAGCCAAGCTTCAGCCTCTTGTCCAGTCTTTACCTCACCATCAAATGTAGGAGGTTTAGCTTTCTTAAATTCATCTCGAGAGCGATCCCTATGGTGTCTCTTCCTTTTCCTTTTATGAGAATAAGAGCTTGAATCCCCGCTAGATTCTTCAGAATCAGATGATCCACTCGAAGCCCTTCTCCTTCTCCTAGTACTGCTCTTACTGCCCTCTGGTCTTGCCGTACCTCGTCCGCTGTATCGGTGGTCGAAACAACTAGCTTCTTCTGCTGTATCAGCGGTCGAAACAACTAGCTTCTTCCATTATACATCGGCAATCAGATCCGCTAAGCACTATCATGTCGGCAATCGGATCTTCTAACCCTTCGGAAGGTTAGTCCTTTAGACAGCCGCAACGACGGTCGTTCAATCCACTGTGGGTTCCGCGGACCATAACTCATCGGCTGTCGGAAGCTCTATCCACTAACTTCATCCGACGTCCTTATACTTAAACAAAATTTTCAAATTTCCTTATCATCGGCAATCGGATCCACTATCCTTCGGAAGGATAGTCCATTAGACAGCCGCAACGGCGGATGTTCAATCCACTAACCGTCGCCGATGGCTAACGACTCCAGGACTTAGAAAAATTTCTGAAATTTTCCCCTTTTTGTCTTCCTCTTCATCGCTTGATCGGCTCAACTTTCTTCTTTTCGTCGGCGAAATAGTTCCATCCGCAGCCGCAACGGCGGAACATGATCTTCGATCTTCTTCTGATCGGCGGCACAACCTGATTGGTATCGACAGTCTTTTCTCGTCGGCAGGCTAGTGCTTTTGGCTTCCGAAACGGCGGGTGCACGAACCCCTATCTTCTTCCGATAGCCGACAATTTCGAGCCTTAAAAAAAATTTGAACTTTCTTTCCTTATGGCGTCGACGGTCGGAGGCCTTACCCGTCGGACGCGTAGTTGTTTAGCCATCCGCAACGACGGGTGCTCGAACAACTATTTTCTTCCGACAGACGTCGAACACTTAGGAAATTTTCCGTAATTTTCCTTCCCACTGTCCTCCGTCGGATATGCTTCCGCCTAGCTCTTCCGCTACGTCGAAAGTCCGTCCGCCTAGCTCTTTCACTACGTCGGAAGTCCATTCCACTAAGTGTTTCTACTGTTCAAACACTTAGACAAATTTGTGGAAGTTTGCTGTCATCAAATTCTAATCTCTGCTAGGCAAAAAGAAATACTGCTTCTGTCACTGTATCCTTCATGGCTCATTCAGGCCCATGTTGCAACATGAGCTCTGATACCACACTGTCACGTCCCCGTCCGTCCGACCGGCGAAGAGGACGCAACCACGGGCATTAACCATCCGGGCTGGCAGCCCCATGAACATGTGAATTTATAAAATTGCTGAAATAGAATGCTGATAACGGGATGCATTGAAGTGGAACATACACAGATGCAATTATTTATCATACACAGCGGAAGCAACATACATTCATGAAAGCATTCATTCAATATGTTCATCACATTCATTAAGAGAAAACATGATTACAGAAGTAAAATAGACAAGGCTACTTATCTTGTGAAGAACTCGTTCCACAACCAGCTACGTCGCTGCAACGTTCCACCCAACCATAGGCCAGCGTGCTCCTTAATCTCTCAGCAACGCTGCCACCCTTGAGCTGGGCATGATTCTCCAAGGAATAAGGGAACAAGCAGGCTTACACATAGCCAAGGATACATAAAACACAGCCAAGCTAACACAGTTGGGTTTATCAAGCCATCAACAAGACATCCAAGCCAACATGGTCAGGTTTATCATGCCATCCAGGAGTTGGGAAAGGCTAAATGCTAAGCTGGTGAGCTCATTACAGAGCCAAGAATACCTACACCAGAACTAGCCTGGCTTCTAAAATACCCACACACACCCAACACAAGGAATCAGTCCCTTCTCTGCTACACAGTCCCTCAGGCCCTGCATTCCCTTCCAGTGCTATTCAAGGGTTGTGGAGAAGAAATCCAGCCCTCTAGCTCTGTCTGTGTGGTTTCCAACACACCAGGTTTATCAAGCAAACCAAGCCCCCATCCCTGCTCTCAACACAGTCCGAAGACCAACCATTGCACTCATGTAATCATTCAGCTGTCACAGCTTAAACAAGGAAACGACTCCCAAGCGAATTATACAGTTCCAAACGTATCAGTGAACATGGGAAAACAACAGTCCCAAAACGTAATCAGTGAGCATAGCTCACAACATGGGGAACACGACTCCACATAGTCTATGCGTGACGGAAACTTGCACCGGACCCCAAATGTAAAGAAGACCACAACAATCATAATGTAAGGGAGACCACAACAACACAACAAAGCTCAAGGAGAATGGCGGCAACCATAACTCACGGGAAGAGCAAAAGTCCAAATCTCAACATTGAAATTGATGGGAAAATTACATGACCATACCAGTCTGTGGGGAGGTCATACAGTCGAAAACGTGAATGGCCCTTCTCAGCAAATCGTGGATGAAAGAGCACGGCCCCCAGCTCGCTGTGTGGGCCCAAAACCAGGAAAAATCCTGAGCGTGAGAATAATGGACGGAAAATGGTCCCTGCGTGAGGATGAATAGCTCCACTTATGCGCACGGATGAACAAACAACCGGAAGTGCGTGAATGTCCACTGATAAGCGGCTCCCCTCCTGGCTGCGTGAGATCCAACAGAACAACTGCCTGTGCGTGGAATGAGAGGCGTAGTCATTCCTCTTCCCATCGTGAGGTTCAACCATGCTGGTGGAGTGTGCGTGTGGGAAAGGACTGACAATCCTACCACACTCCAGCCCCAGCAATAACTGCCCCAACTACCAGTAGTAGTTTTCAATGGTAGTGGTTGGATAAAACAAAGGAAGGTGGCACATGGGCTTTTCCCTCATTGCCCAAGGTTTGACAATTTCCCCACCCTTATCCTTGTGAAAATCATGCCCCTTCTCAATTTAGTTGCCGCGATCGTAGCTGTTCGAGGTTCAATTTAATTAAAGATGCATATTTACATGATGACAAAACTCAATATGTATGCCGCATGCCCCGATATACCATCGGTGACAATTTAAATCCGAAACATAGAATAGCCAATCAATGGTGGGGCCTTGGCCTTTAGCTCCACACTGTGATCATTTACAATATATACATCATGTACTTATAATGCAATGGGGTCAAAACCAGGGTGTTACAGCCTACTTTCTTTGGTTCCTGTTTTACCCTTTTAACTAGTTTTCAGCTTACTTTTTTTGGTTAAAAGTGAGCTGACCCAAAGGTATTTTCAGAGTGCATTTGGGCATATTTTAGTCTAATATGCTTTCTGTTTTTTAGCAGGTTTGACAGAAAAGAAAGGAAGCTGCTGTTCGGAAGTTGCCTCAGGAGTGTTCAAATCCCCCCAGGGGTCTCCGATTTGACTAAAACCTTTAATTTTCGCACTTTGTAAGCTCTTGATTTCACTCCGTATAAGGATCAAGAGGAATTATATCGGTTCTCTGATATTGTAACTACTGTTAATAAAAATAATTTTTGAATAGGCTCTTTTGAGCCCATTCCCCATCCCCCCTGGGGGGATTTGCGTCGGTGTGATTTTTTTATACCTTTTGCTCATTTCTTTTCAAACTAGCGTAGCTCTAATCTGCAGGGTAGTATGCTTTAATTCATTATCAATTTCATATTCCATATTTGATATTTCAAAGTAATCTTAATACTTACTCCACGACTTCCCGATTGACCCGAAAGGGGAAAGAGATTCGTGGTAGGACTAATTAGAAAACCAGAATTGTGTATCTATGCTTTTCTTTTCATCACTTGTTTCTTCAACTATTATAAAATTAACCCCTCCTTGATTCCCCGATTGAGATCCACTTGGATCGAAAAAGGTTCCTGTAGGGTTTTCTTTTTAACAAGAACACCTAATTTTAAAATTTACTAAAATTGACAAGACTCCGGTGTGTATGCTCTAAACTTGGCTGCAGTTCGTCCGATCAGTCAAGTTGTATCAAAATCACTTGAGTGACTAGTATAATTAGGACTCACTCTCCCAAATTAACAAACCATCAGGTGAAAATCCAACACCTAGATCGAACCATCACGATGGCAAAATACCCAAAGGAAGCGGGAACTTCTGTAAAGTGACCTCGGGGAGCCGATCTCTATCACACCCTAATGGGTGCGTTATGAACAATAGCCCTAGAGACTCCATTCAACCCACATATTCCTTGCGGGTAGCCGTGAAGGTTTAGTTTTGGACATACTCCAAGTACTCTCGGGTATATCTGGAGTCCACCCCTTCGCCTAATTTTAATCAACTCACACCTCAAATTTAACTTAGAACGTACCAAGAGGCAGTTGCAAAACATTCACTCCAAGCACATGCAAGTACATTGATTTTATTCTTTGACTCCATTCTAAGGCACTGGTTATTTTCTTGCTTTATATATATATTGTGTCTCAGCATTGTGCTTTTGTGTGTTCATTTTTGTATCTTGTCATCTTTGATTGTCTATAGCTAAATTTCAAACTCCTAAACAACTCATTCAGTTTAACATCACCATACTAAGTAATTATCCTTAGTAACTCAATACGGTCTACCCCCTTGGCTTCGTTAGGAGTTGAGCCTAAACGGAGGAGTCAAGAACAAGGTGACAGCCTTGACTCGAGAGTTGCCCCCAAGGACACACCAAGTGGCTTGAAGATTTCTGCTACGTGACCCAGGTGTGTGAAAGGTGGCAACAAGACGATGGAGAATGAAGCTTAGCAGTTGTGTGGAAGGAATGGTTGCGCTGTCAACTCGCAGTCAGGACACACTTTAATTATCAAAGTCAACCAAGGATAGAGTGTAATAACTCTCAGCTAGTTAATCATGGGCCTTAATCATTGCATACAAACCATGCGATATAACCGAAACGCCATCCTTATATCATATCATATGAACCGTGGCATTTAATGCCAAACATTTTATTATGCCAAAAAACATAATACATCGCAACCATGGTACAAATCATATATGCCAAGAGCCATAAAATATTGCAAATCAAGGTATAAACTAAATATGCCAAGAACCATAACTATATCCAAATTTGTATGTTAAGAACTTTGGTGATTATGTCCTGATTATTGTTTTATATGTGGATGGTCTTATAATCATTGGCATCCAACCTATTTTAATTCAAAATATGAAAAGTGATCTTCAAAATAATTTTGAGATGACAAATCCCAATATATTGCACTACTTCTTGGGTCTTAAGATCTGGCATGTGGCAGATGGTATTTTTCTCTCTCATCCTAAGTATGCGATAAATTTATTGGCTCATTTCCATATGAGTGATTGTAAACCAGCTTCTATTCCATTTTAGTCCGGTGTAAAGTTAATTGTTGAGTGTACCAATCCTCTTGTTTATGCTACTCTTTATCATCAACTCATAAGCAGCTTGATATATTTAACTCACAGCAGACCATATCTCTCTTTTTGCATCACTATGGTTTCTCGATTCATGCAACAACCACGTGAAATTCAATGGAAGGAAACCAAGAGAATTCTTAGATATTTACAGGGTACATTACACTATGGTATCTTTCATTTGAGCAGTGCTATAGTTTCACTATCTGGTTATACAAATTTTGATTGGATAGGTGACATTTCTGATCGATGGTCAACTACTGGTTATATATTTCAACTTGGTTCAGGTCCAATTTCTTGGTCCAGCAAGAAGGTGAAGACTCTTTATTTATCTTCGTGTGAAGAAGAGTATAGAGAATCCAAAGAAGTAGCTAAAGAAGCACTTTGGTTACAACATGTTCTTACCAAACTTGTTCTAGTTCTGAAATCATCCACTGGGTTGAAATGTGACAATCAAGGTGCAATTCAACTTGCTTATAATCTGGTATATCACTTTAGGACGAAGCATATTGACCTTGATGCTCATTATATCCGTGGTATTGTGGCATATGGTATTCTTTCTCTGGAGTATTGTCCTATCAAGCAAAAAAACACATATATCTTCACCAAATCCTTGACAGCAGCGAAGTATGTGCATCTCTGTTCTTTTATTCGGATGAGGGAAGTTGTCATCAAGGGGGAGAAGTAATGAATCCTTCCTTCCTTAGTGTTAGGGCGGGATCTTCTCCCATCCATTATTAAGGGGGAGTGTTAGAATATATTATATTCCTTGGAAGTTGATAATGTCTTTGTATTATGTCAGAAGTTGTCCACAATCTTAAATAAAAGAGTAATACATTATATCCCATATTTATTATGGTAAAGTATACTCTTCATATCCATTGTTATATAAAGATTTGTTATTTTGGAGAATTATATTATCCCACATGAAATATGTGAGAGTAATTCCTCCACATCTATGGGTATATAATAGGGTCAAGGGAGTCTCTTTATATATATCATATATCATCATATCATCTCATGATACACGTTGAATGTTCTGGAGACATATATTATATATCGTATTGGAATTATTGCTCTCTTTGTAAGATTGAAGCATATTTCTGGAGATAATAGAACATAACCACAACAAGATCTGAACCCTAAATCCGACGAGAAAATCCAACGAATTGACCCTGTCGTCGGATTTCACCTTTGTAATTACAAGTTTTTGTCGATTATTCAACAATCATCAATAATCTGACGATAGTCATCAAAATTACCGACAGCAATCATCGGATATTCGAATTTTGTCATCATATTACCGACGACAAGATTACAACGGTCAATATCCTAATTTCGTCAGATATCCGACGAGAATTTTTTTTAGAAGCTATATAATAAGAATATTCTGACATGTTTGATATACAAGCGATGATTTACGGAAGTTAAAATCTTTGCACATACTATTTTACATACAAAAATCCACAATTATTTCAATTGTTGTTGTGATTAAAAATAATGAAGTGTTGACCTCGATTTCTTAAGATTGCTAATCACCAGTCAAGCTTGGTATCATAAAATGTCAGAACATAACAATATTCTTGATCCACGCGATCAAAATCATGAATTGCTTGATAGATTGTGGGATGCACTGAAAAGAAAGAGTGATGGGAAATTTTATTGTCCATGTAGTCAATGCAGGGGATTTAAAAGGAGAATAATAAATATCACAACAACCAAAAGACATTGTAGGGAATATGGACATGCTGAGCGGGGACATCACTATCATCCATTGGTAATTTTTCATCATATATGTCTTTATATTGTTTGGTCTTGTAAATGTTGGTATCATTTTAATATTTCTTATATTAACTTATATGTTTTGATGGCTTCATGTAATTATAAAGGAAAGACCTCCTACGACATATCCCCTAGAGGATGTGCTTTTAGAACAAGCATTGATGGAACATGGAGCTATGAATAATGAAGAACAAGTTAATAATCATATTGAAGAAGATGATAATACCGATAACATAGTTGAAGATGATAGTACAAATACATTGATCCATGATACATTCAATGTTAGAATGGATGATGATCATGAAAATGATAACTTTGATGATGTCCATGATTTACCTCTTCTTGAGAAGGCATACAAACCCATTTATGAAGGCTCCAACACAAATCTTCTCTTCGTTATATTGTTGATAATGAACTTGAAGGTTATGAATGGTATTTCAAACACATCAGTCGCACAGATGTTAAGGTATGTAATATATTCCATCACATATATATGATCGTAATAAAGGTTATCTTTGTTCCTCTGGTAATTTCATTATTAATTCATAGGTAAAATTAATACGGATGAAACATGTTTTATTAATATTATTTATATATTATATTAACTAGTTTTTTTACTTTAATTTGTTGTAGCTTGATAGCTCAATTTTTGTTACCTTCGTCAAATATTTTACCTCGCACATATCTATATTTATCTATCATCATGAAAGAAATTGGAATGCAGTATGAAGCAATTAATGCATGCCCCGATGACCATATTATATATTATAAACAACATGAATTTGAAACATAATTTACAAAATGTCATATCAGTAGATATTGAACAGATCAACTAACAAAAAAGGTTCCTCGCAAGGTTCTTCGTTATATTCTCATTATTCCACATTTGCAACGACTGTTTAGGTGCAAAAACATAGTACAATTTATGGATACCATGCACATAATAGAAGTCAAGATGACATTCTTTGAATGCCTATAGATGGTTCTACATTTAGAGATATGGAGGAGAAATGACTACACTTTAAAGAAGAACCTCGTAATGTTAGGATTTCTTTGGAAAAAGATGGTGTCAATCCATATGCAAAGAAGAGAGCCTTTTCTTCAATTAATTGGAAAAAATCAAAAATCACAATGTTCTTCAATTTTTATACCACCCCACCTCAGAGAAAATGGGAAAAAGGATGAAAATCCATGTCATAATTTAATGCCCCTAATTGGCGTCTAGGATATAAGTGTAAAAATAAGAATCTATTCTTGTGCAAAAAAAATTAATACGGGTGATGATAATGATGAAGAATCAAGCAACGCACCTTCCTCCAACACAGAGTCAGATAGCAATGAGACTAGGAAAGAGGAGGCTAACATCACACCAACGCTCTTAGTGGCTGCAGTGATAGGTATCTCTCAACCCCAAACTCTCAAATTGTTTGTCCATATAAAAAACACTAAGTTGATGGTGTTGGTCGGCAGTGGGAGTACACACAACTTTATAGACTCTAGGTTAGTAAAACAATTAAACATATTCATCTACCCTACCGCTAGTTTCCAAGTATCGATACCAAGAAACTAGACCACACCGTGCAATAGTAAATGCCATAAAGTAGAACTAGCTATAAAGGACTACAAGCTAAGATCGCCAATGTATGTTATGGCAATCGGAGGGCTTGACATTGTTTTAGGTGTACAATGGTTGGAAATTCTAGGGACAGTCGTATTAAACTTACAAGAACAATTTCTAAGGTTCTATGAAAATGGGAGGAAATACAAGCCTTAGAGTATTAACTACCCCCCTCCCCAAATTGTCTCATCCAATAAAATGGAAAAGATGATAAAAAGGGGAGCTCAAGCCTTCTTCTTACATTGTTATGCTATGGAAAGAAAAACTGACGAAAGACAAAATACTGATCGATGTGAATTAGAACAACTCTTGGGGGAACATAGTGACATATTCCAAAACCCTCCTCGTGGTCTCCTCCCCCCATGTTCTAGGGATCACATCATCGAGCTGATGCCAGAATCAACTCCAATTAGAAAAAAATCATACATATAATCTCACAGGAACAAATCAGAGATCGAACGTTTGGTGCAGGAACTGTTAGATGCTGGAATAATCACACGTAGTAAGTGTTATTTCTCTACACCAGTAATACTCATTAGGAAAAAATATGGATCGTATAGACTTTGCAATCATTATCAAGAGTTAAACAAAGTCACCATAAAAGATAAACTCCCCATTCCCTTTGTTGACGAACTGCTCGATGAGCTACATGGTGCAAAATATTTTTCTAAACTAGACTTAAAATCTTGATATTACCTAATCCGTATTCGAGAAGAAGATGTCCCCAAAACAACTTTCTGCACCCATGAAAGTTTACATGAATTTGAGTGATGTCGTTTGGATTATCCAACGCTCCAGCAACATTTCAAGTAGTAATGAATGACTTATTTTTCCCTTACCTAAGGAAGTCCGTGCTAGTGTTTTTTGATGATATCCTTATTTATAGTAAAGATTGGAACTCACACCTCAAGCATGTAGAAACAATATTGAAGCTTCTAGAAGAAAATAAATTTTATGCTAACAAATCAAAATGAAGTTTGGGGAAGAAAAAAATAGAATTTTTGGGGCACATTGTTTCAGCTGACGGCATTAAGGTCGATCACAAAAAAATTATGGTGATCACAGAGTGGTCGTCCCCCAAGTCAATTACATCGTTAAGAGAATTTATGGGTCTAACAGGTTATTATAGAATCTATTTGTTCACAACTACGCCCAAATTGTAGCACCCCTAACATCACTACTAAAAAGGCATGCTTTGAGATGGGATAAGGATGCATAAACTTGTTTTGAAAAATCGAAAACCCTAATGTCATCCACACCAGTGTTAGCAGCTTCTGATTTTGTGAAGACAATCATCCTTGAATGTGACACTTCAGGGACAAAATTATGAGTTGTTCTCATGCAAGATAAACATCCCATTACTTTCAAAAGCCGAAAGTTAAAACCAAGTGAGCAAACAAAATACACATACGACAAGGAAATGTTGGCAATAATGCATGCCCTTGTTAAATGGAAGCAATATTTGTTCAGGGCAAAATTTATTGTTAAAACAAACCACAACAGCCTAAAGTATTTTCTAACTCAAACAAATCTGTCTCCCGAACAACATAAATGGGAATACCACAACTTATGCTCTGATACCACTGTAACATCCATAGTTGGATGTTTTCAATTAACTTGGAATGAAGCCGTAATTTCTGAAATCACCCACATATCCGTAGATGAAAAATGATGTATAAATTGATAGATAAGTTATTAGATTTTACATTGAGGCTCGCCTTTATAGGCTTGAGAATGTGTAGTGAAAGGTTACACCCGTTCACTTAGTAATTAATAACTATAATTAATATATTATTTAATATTTTTTACACTCTTCTTTAAGTGTTGTTATTTAATTATTAGTATTTAATGTTTATTATTTATATGTTTTTGTTCATTACATTGCCTCTCCCTTAGAATTGCTTTGTCCTCAAAGCATAGTTTATTGTATGACTTTGTTCTCTTGCTCGTAACGAATTTTCATGATGTTGTGAGCTTGGAACTACGATGCTTGATGAAACTAGGTAGTATAATCTTCAAATTGTTGAACTAATGTGTTGCATTTTTGGGGAAGTGATCCATCCCAAATCTACCTTCATTGGAATTGTTTGATGATCAACTGATTGTACAGAAATTCTTAATTTAGGCTTCCATAAAAGTTGTCAATGTTGTTTTTTTCATTTTCAAGGTTTTAGTCCGTTTGTCTATAAGAAGAATGATGTTTATTTTCTGCTTTAACTTGATATTGGTTGTATCGACTTATGTGATTTGGGTGACGATAAGGCATTCGAGTTGTTTGTGGAACCCTTTGTAGAAACTTCAATTGTTTGTGATTCTAGCGATTTACTTGTTGATAATAAATCTGAGGATTTTTTTAACTTCTCAATTTTTAATTTCTTTATTTGTTCAGACAACCCTTTATTCAAATTTTTAAGCGAGAATTTACTTCATTTTTTTGAAATAGTTTCTTATTGAATTCATGTTGGAGATCCCCTTCCTTTTGGTGGAATTCCTCTTGGATTTATTCTTGTGATATTTTTCTCTTTTCTATTTCTTAATCTGTGCGATCAAGTCTTGACTATGATTCTTCAAACGAGTAATTTCTTCATCCTTACTAGCGACAATTTTTTCAACTACTTTATGCTTCTTTTGTTCTGACTTCTTATTACCCTATGGAATTATCTTTGATATATCCTTGAATTCTTCAGATGTTGGAGCTTCTATATCTGACTTCATTGTAATATCTTGAAATGTGATTCTCTTTCTCTTATACGAAAATGTTAGAAACTTCTTTTTAGCATTTAAGATGAAAGTCCCCAATGTTTTTATCCAAGGTAAACCCAAAATTATGTCACCATCAAAACTCCATAAGGAACTAACAATGAATTTCGATGTGACCATATAATATCCAACATTCAGTTGTAAGCCACTTATTTCAATTTGTTTTATGTCCCAAAAGTCTAGCTCTTCCCTTATATTTGACTCGGGAATCACAAAATGGTTAGTGAATTTAGTACTAATATATTACTTTCAGCAGGTGCAATAGAAATGGTGATATCCTTCCCTACAAGTGTCCCTTTAATTATAAATAGTATTGCAACATTTCTTTGTAAGGTGATAGGAAATTTTTCCTTCTTTTCAACATTAAAATCCATATTCTTGAGTTTTCTTTGAAATTTAATCAATATCTCCTTCTTTTTTTCCAATAGTTTTGTAAAATGCGAGTAGATTGGGTGGTTGAGAGGAATAAGTGTTACCTTATGCACCTAAGTTCAAATCTCACTTGCTTCTTAGTAGTTATTATTATGCACTTTTATATTCAAACCCAAACCCACTTTAAGAAACCACGTGTGGTTTCACTTTTACCCTTTTTTGTTTTACTTTTATCTTTTCTTTTTTAACTTTTTTTTCTTTCCTTTTTTTTTATTTCCCTTTTTTTTTCTTTTGTTTTTCCTCCTTTTAGTTTTTTTGTTTCTACTTTTTTTAACTCTCTTTCTTTTCTATCAGGTCAAAGACCTAATTCAAGGAAGCCTTGGATTGGCTCTGATACCACTGTAGCATCCATAGTTGGATGTTCTCAATTAACTCAGAATGAAGCCTTAATTTCTGAAATAACCCACATCCGTAGATATAAAATGATGTATAAATTGATAAATAAGTTATTAGATTTTACATTGAGGCTTGCCTTTATAGGCTTGAGCATGTTTAGTGAAGGGTTACACCCTTTCACTTAGTAATTAATAACTATAATTAACATATTATTTTATATTTGTTACACTCTTCTTTAAGTGTTGTTATTTAATTATTAGTATTTAATGTTTATTATTTATATGTTTTTGTTCATTACATACACTTCAGGGACACGCTTATGAGTTGTTGTCATGCAAGATAAACATCCCATTACTTTCAAAAGCCGAAAGTTAAAAACAAATGAGAAAACAAAATACACATACGACAAGGAAATGTTGGCAATAATGCATGCCCTTGTTAAATGGAAGCAATATTTGTAAGGGGAAAAATTTATTGTTAAAACAAACCACAACAGCATGAAGAATTTTCTAACTCAAACAAATCTGTCTCCCGAACAACATAAATGGGTAAGCAAAATCCAAGTCTTTGATTCTGACATTTTGTATAAAAAGAGTAAGGAAAATAGGGTTGCAGACAGCTTATCAAGAAAACATGAGAGTGATGTCTCACTATGTGCAATATCCATAGTTGTTCTTGAATGGATTTCAGAATTCCAAAGTGAGTATGTGAAAGACCCAGAGACAAGGAAGCTAATTGAAAAAGTTGAAAACAACAAAGTAACATGATCCAAATATTCACGGGAAAAAGACATGGTATGGTACAAACAAAGAATCTATCTACCCAGTTCATCAAAATTCAAAACTCAAGTCTTAAAAGAGAACCATTACTCCCCAATAGCGGGCCATATTGGTTTCTTTAAAACATACCACAATACCTGCCAATCCTTCTTTTGGAAGGGAATGAATACTGATAACCAGAAATATGTGGTTGAATGTAATACTTGTCATAGGCATAAATTCGAAACGGTGGGTCCCCTAGGTCTCCTACAGCCCCTTCATATTCCATCCCAAAAATGGGCTTTGGTATCCATGGATTTTAACATCGACTTTTATTAGAAGGAAAGGATATTATATTTGTAGTCGTTGACAGATTAACAAAATATGCTCATTTCATTAGTATTTCATCTAAAGCAAAAGCAAGCCAAGTTGTAGATAGTTATGTAAAGAATATATTTAAGCTCCATGGGTTTCCCAAGGTTATTGTTAGTGACAGGGACCCCAAATTTACCAGCAACTTCTGGAAATAATTGTTCCACCAAGTTGGTACTTCATTAACTATGAGTACCTCGTACCAACCCCAAACAAAGGGACAAACAAAAGTAGTAAATGAATGCCTTGAAGGATAACTGAGGAATTTTGTGAATGATCGAAAAACTCAATGGGTACAATAGTTACACCTTGCAGAATGGTAGTACAACAATACATATCATACATAAAAAAAATGTCACCTTTTGAAGCCTTATATGAGTATCCACCTCCTACAACAAGAGAATGTGTCATCAACAATTTCAAATTTCTAGCAGGAAGAGATTACCTAGCGACATCCGATGAGGTCATCCACATTTTAAAGAACCATCTCGAACAAGCAAGAAACCACATGAAACAACAAACAGACTCAAAAAGAACCAATCGAGAATTTGAAGTGGGTGATTGGGTGTTTGTTTTCCTTCAACTGTGCAAACAAACTTCACTAAAAAATTCCAAAAATCATAAACTTGCACCCAAGTTCTATGGCCCATATCAAGTTCGAAAGTGAGTGGGATAAGTGGCCTATGCTCTAGACATCCCAAATAAAGGAAAAATGCATGACGTCTTCCACGTGTCATGCCAAAAGAAGAAATTGTGCTCAATCACTCGCATACAAAATGAATTGCCTATGCTAGATGATGAAGGAAAATTAGTGTTGGAACCAAAATGCATTTTGGAAATTAAAACCACAACACTTCACTCCATATCAGTCAATGAATACCTTATTAAGTGGAGAAATTTATTGAGATGATAAACCTACATGGAAGAATGAAGATTTTTTTCCACGCCACCCATCCTTACCAATACTTCGTGAACGAAGTATTCCAAAGAGGGATGACTTGTAATAAAACTAAATAGTTTAGT
Source organism: Pseudotsuga menziesii (assembly GCA_001517045.1). Classification (NCBI taxonomy): domain Eukaryota; kingdom Viridiplantae; phylum Streptophyta; class Pinopsida; order Pinales; family Pinaceae; genus Pseudotsuga; species Pseudotsuga menziesii. Next base: position 279,083 of record LPNX010831004.1, on the reverse strand, counting down.
AACTTAGTTAGTAATTTGTTATTTATTAATGAACGACTTGATAAGTAGGTCTCATCATTTAATGGTGACCCTTGATTTGTATAAAGTTGCATTGTACTCCTTGTAAAAAGCATCAATTCAATAAATAAAATATATCTTTTGGAATATATATTCTGCAAATCCACATGCACTAGAAAGTTTTATAAAACACCTAAAGTTTGTTGAAGATTTGACTCTTCCCTCGGTCTTTTGTTGCACATGCACCAACAACTTTTAGAAAACACCTAAAGTGTTGAATATTTGACTCTTCCCTCAATTTTCTATTTTGTGTAGTGTCACTCTCCTAAAATCCAAGTATCGAAATTGCATAATTTTTTATGTCCATGACAAATATTTTTTGGTCGAGGACATTAATTGAAGGACAGGTTGAAAAATTTGGGCGTGGACCGAAGGTTTTGCTAGAGTCGGGGAAATTGGTATTTTCTGCAAATCTTAATGGATTTCTCAAGGTTCACTTTGGCGTCGTGCGCAGTGACACCAACCTAGGTTCCTGTGCTCCAGGACCCAATGACATGTTGGCGTCACGGGAGCTTTAAATTGTCCTCAACTCTCTTATGCATCTACTCGGTTTGGTTTTTTATTCGAACAAGAGCGAGGTTCTTTTGATTTGGGCGATGTGAAGGTTTCCAGAGTTGCAAGTTCAATTTCCTTGTATTGCAGAAATGGTAGGGGTCATGGGTGGTTTAAATGTTTTCCAAACCATTAGTGATGTTCTATTCAATCCAACCTTGGAGTTTCTATGTCTTCCAGAATGGCCGTGGGCTTGTGTTTAGGTGGGTTGGTTATTGTTTAGTATGTGTTTACACTTCTCTTGTTTAAATGTTGTTGTCTTTTGGAGGTGACTAGTAAGATTTGTACAGGTATGGTTCTACGCAAGGTTTGAGTTTGTGGTTTATGTCGCCTTGCCCACTGCCTTTGCCGAGGGGTCTTGTTCATTTACTTTAGAATTGTGCAGTATCATGTATGTTGTCTTTCATGGTGGACTATTCCTAGTGATTTCACTACTGCCATCTTCATTTCTCGTGGTGTGGAGTTGGTTCCAATCTTATTTTTTATTTGCAAGTGTTGGGTTGTCCAGACGTGTCAAGAGTTCATCTAGCTCATTATGCACGTGTTTTCACCTATTCCTGCTCTTTTTTCCAATTTCGGGAGCATCTTTTGGCTTGCATTCTGTTGTCTCCCATGTATTTTTGCCAAACCCAATTGGCTATGGATTCTTCGACCTAGTCGTCGCAATGGTTCAATAGGTACTTCATTTACTCCAAAAAATATCTATGTTGAAACCCTCTGAAGGACATTTTTTTCTTGTCGATGAACTGCCTCGTGATGCCTTCATTGGTGACATCACAGTTTAGAAAAAAAATTCTATGCCTCTAGTCAAATGCTAAGAAAAAAATTTGCTCGTTGTTTAGAAAAAAAGACTCCTTAATATTGATTACCGAGTATTTTCTATCTCTTCTCCATCTCATATACATTTAAATCCTATAAATGTTGATGTTGTGTATTTTGTATAGTCTTGTTTGTTAATTAGTTAATTAATTATGTGTTGCATTCTCCAGGAAAGGAGAATAGGGTGAAGAGGAATGCATCTAAGCTACTATTTTATCCAATAATTTATTCTACCCTTCTCCGACTAGTAATTCTTCTTTTTCTCATGATTTTTTTTGTGGAGTTTAATTAGCCATCATTCTAAAAGTTTTTTGTGGATTTGTATGTCGCGTTGTCATCAATGTTGGTTGTGGAGCCTGATCTTCCAGGTTCATAGATGTTATTGTTCAGTCGTGTTTATACCATAGTTTTACTGTACACTCGTCCCAGCAGGGGGGTGTGGGGGTCCAAGGGGGGGAATACCCCCCAACTGGGGGGTATGAGGGCCAATGGGGGTTCAGGGGTGAAGCCCCCAAAAGAATTTGTTGAGATGTTTGTTGGCCAACATTTTATGGACCCATGGTATTGGTTTTCCTGTGGTAATTTCCCTATAAAAGGAAAGCATTGTAATACGGTTGTGTATTGTATTGTAGTATTGTAAAGCAATCTTTGTGATTGTGTGACAGAGACTGTGAGAGAGTGGAGAGGAAGTGTCGCAGGTTTGTTGTAGGTTGTATCCCTTCTTTTTGGTTAGATAGTATAATAATAATGGCTGACAACTTATGTGTGGACGTAGCCCATCTTGGGTCAACCACTTTGTACTGGTGTCTCTTGTAATGTGTTTATGTTTTAATATTTGCATCTTGATTAATTATTACTACTCTATGATCCTATTTTTTTTTACAGTCAACACTCATCAGATGTGAGATAACCTTCTGCAGTTTGATCTCACAAATAACTGATTTGGCTTCTCCTCCACATTGCTAGGCTTGAACACCACTTGCTCCAACTTCAAGTTCTACTCTACTTAAAACTATTGCTGCTACTGCCGATGTAGAGTATTTATGACGTTGCCATATGTTTGTATTGTAAGGTTTTATTGTGTTTTATTATTGAAATGGACACAATAGAGTAGAAGCTTGTTCCTTTGATGCCGCTTGTGTTTTAACGTTTATGAAATGGATTGGAGGGTGTTTTTTTCCCAAGAAAAAAGACACAGCTTTAAATTAATAAAACCATATGGTTCATAGACCTCTTGGTCAAACATTTCACAAAAATATTCGGAACTATTCTTCCTGATAGGCCTATATTCAACTAAATGTAACCATCAAACTGCATATAAGAACATCTAGAGTATCATGTAATATCACAAAGACAAAAACATATAAAATATCCTAGATTCAAGAACGTCCCGAAGATGTCTAGGATCCCTCAGACAACTCCCATTTGTCCATAAAACCTGCTGGAAAGAGAAGGCATTTCTTAGAGAGCAAGTCATCCTCTGAGTTGTTCTCCCTGAAAGTGTGCTGAAAGATGAGTCGATTGAATTGAGGTCTGAACTTGTCGATGTCCTCATAATAAGGAAGAATAAAAATATCCCATGGAGGCTTACTCAGATTGAGACAATCAATCACCAGTTTGGAGTCACCGATAACCTGAAGATGTTGCACCCTGTATGTGAGAGAGAGAGAGAGAGCCTCATAAGGATGAGTAAAGCTAAAAATTCAACTATGTTGTTCGTCACATCACCCAAACCGACTGGAAAATGGATGGAATAAGTGTTGGATAGATGGAGAAGCCCACCGACACCTCCAACCCAAGTCCTACCTTGTGAGGAAGCATCCACAAATGCCCATGGGAAGGATGCATTCACAATAGGAATAGTAATGGAACATACAGATTTAATAGTGGCCAGTTGAGGAAAAGCTTTAAAGATGCCAAAAAAATGACCTATAATTACTTGAGCTGGAATTAAGATAGCATCAAATATTAACTTGTTCCTGGCCAGCCAGATTCCCAAGCCAGGGAACACGAGAAGGGATGCATAATTACTGATGTGGGGCCATGTCTTCCAAGCATTAATAATATTGTTGCCACTCCAGCTAAATGGAGAAATGGCAAGAGTAGAGAGATGATTCCATACTTCATGGGCATAATGACAAAAAATTAAAAAATTATCAATAGTCTCAGCTTTCATCTCACATAAAGGGAACCTGCTAGGTCCATTGATGTATATGTGGACCAAGGTGTCCCATACCGGAGCTTTACCATCCAATACAAGCCAGAAAAATATCTGAATTTTGAGCGACAAGTTGATTTTCCAAATACTATGACACCACCAGGCTAGAGCAGTAGCGGCTTCCTCATTTATGATCTCCATATAACCCAAATTAGGAGAGTATGTACCTCCTTTAGCATTTTTTATCCATTTAAGGGAGTCAAGTTTCTTGTTTACGTAAATCAAGATGTTTTGTAATATGTTGATATATCGGTCCCAAATAAGAGTCTCCTCAGCGGATAACTCAAGGTCTACAACCAACATCCAAGGCTGAGTAAAAAGAGGATTATTCGGCTTCTTAACCTGATGTAAATGGAAGTAACCACAAACGATCAGATTCTGTGACATAAAAGCTAGAAAACATACAAAGTCCTTGCCTCCAATCCATGGGTCTTGGCCAATGCAAACAGGCTTCCCATTCCCTATTTTCCATGCCAGCCAACTATCGTTAAGGTTAAAAGAATTTATTATTGCCTTCCACATGATGGAAGAGTTTAGGGAGTGCTTATCAGTTGCTTGAATCCATTCATTGATGGAGAGAGGATCTATATATTTTATATATGTTATGCAATTCCATAATCCATCTCTGATGATAATGTGCCATACAGATTTTGCAGCGAGCGCCTTTTCAAAGCTAGGCAAAACCTTGATGCTCCATCCTCCCATGATTTTAGGCCGAGAAATAAGTTTACAAGTTGTCCAGGGGAAGACCTGTGCCTTATCCTGACCTCCCTATAAGAAATTTTTACACAGAGTCTAGATCCTCCATAGAGTACCTGCAAGAACCATTGATAACATAAACCAGTAAATAGGTATGTCTTCTATAATGGCATTAATCAGTATTAACTGACCCCCACGAGAGATCCATTTATGACACCATATCTTAATTCTTTTCTCTATGCGAACCAACAACCATGCCCAATATTTGCTGGAATAATCATTTGGTTTAATAAGATTGCCAAGGTAGTTGAGTCCCGAGGCCACATTTACAAGGATGTAATCAAAATTATCTAAGTGCCAATTCATCTCCCAATGAGCCAAGTTCATATAGGACATCGAGGATTTCAAATTATTGCAAATCATACCTGATGCAGAGTTGAAAATTCTTAATGAGGATTTGAATATGAACGCGTCCTTACGAGATCCATCCGTGAAAAATAATGAATCATCAATAAAATAGAGATGGGTGACATAAACATTATCAGTAAAACGATACCCTTTATATAGACCAGAAGATGTAGCTTTAGTCACAAATCAACTTAGGCCATCCATCATTAGTATGAATAATAATGGGGCAAGTGGGAAACCCTGTCGAAGCCCCCGTGTCTAGGCTTGAAGCAATTTGTGGTCGATCCATTGATAAGAACTGACAAAGAAACAAATGAAACCATGGCTAAAATCCAATTAACCAACTTAAGAGAAAAACCAATATGTAGGAGAATTAATCTTATCGGGGTCCAGTTAGCACAATCATACGTTTAGAAATATCAACTTTGAAGAGTGCCAATGGTGCTTTCCATAGTTTAGCCATGTGTAAAACCTCTTATGCAATGGAAATAGGTTCATGAATATTCATGTGTTTGAGAAAAACATATTGATCAACACTAATATACCCCAATAGGAACCCTTTGATTCTATTAACGATAACTTTGGCGATTATCTTATAAACATTATTGCATAATGAGATGGGTCGATAATCATCAAGATTCATGGCCCTATCCTTCTTGGGGATAAGAACAATGAAGGTGTTGTTAAATGCTCCATGAATCTTGCCCCAAATCCTAGATTTATCAACAACAACAACAAGATCATTCTCCATAATATCCATAAACCCAATATAAAATTCAAGAGGAAGGTCATCTGGCCCGAGGCTTTTGTGAGACTTCATTGTATGAATCACCACCTTGAGCTCAGCCAAACTCATTGGTTCATTCATATAATCATTCTGCTCCACATTTGTAGTTTTAGGGAAAAATTCAACCAACTCCATCATGTTCCTGAGTGAAGTCTTTGGATCTTCTTTGTATAAGGAAGAGAAATGTCGAATACTAACCTCAATGATATCATCAAAACCGGAGACCATGTGGCCATCCCCGTTTACCAGTTGTCAAATAGTGTTGTTTGTTGTCCTGTTCCAATATAAATTGTGAAATTATTTAGTGTTGCCATCCCCATGAAGGAGCCATATTTCCTTGCTCTTAAGTCTGATTGAAAGTTCCTTTTCGGCCAGTATCTTTTTCTTTTTTTGTTCCAATTCCATGAAATGAGTTGTCTAATCCAGTGTGGTAAACCCCTGAGGGTAGGAAATTGAAAAAGTCGCCAATTCCTTTTCAATCTGAGTGAGATCTCCCTCCATAAGATGGCGTTGTTCTATAGCCCAAGACCTAGAATTATTCTTGACCTCTTTAAGGTTGATTGCAAATTGTGCAGCAGCTGAAGATTAGCTACCTGGGTTATATGGCTACCACGTTTTCTGGATCAATTCCTTATATGAATTATGTTGTAACCAAGCCGAGTTAAACTTGAATGGAGTTGATGTTTTGGCTGGTAGGAATCTAAAGTCCAGGAATACCGGTTGATGGTCTGAAAATCCACCCTCTCCAATCCATTGTTGATTAGAAGGTGCCATACGATAAGCATTCTCATTTATAAGATACATGTCCAGTATTTTAGAAACACATTGCTCCCCCACACGCTTATTACTCCATGTTGGTTTAAGTTGTATGGGAGGGAGATAATGAGACCTTTTTCTTCCATTAACCTCATGAAGAAATCAGATGAGGGATATTTGATGGCATTAGGCCCTCAAGTTCCAGCCTCACCCAGAGAATAATTAAGGTCGCCTCCCAAGATGAATCTATCTGAACAATGAAGCCCTATGTTGAGTAATCGATTCCCATATTCAGGTCTGCAGACATTAGGTCCATATATGTTGATCCCACGTTGTCTATAAGCATACTATACTATAAAAATTTGACTGATTAGAGGTAATAGTCCGAGAAGAGCTAAAAGATGGAGAAAACATTATTTCCAATGGAGGAAGGCATTCACTTCAATGGATGGAATTACAATAGAGAAAGAGTGGAAAGGGTTCATGTAAATGGTTTCGTTCACATCTTCAACTCCGACAAGACAGGAGATTCACAGTTTACTTGCACCTCTAAATGGAAGGTACTCTAACCACAACCATTATTATCATTAGGATGTTCATTCCAAAAATCTACCTTCTTTTTCTGCAGGGTTTAAATTCGGTACTTTGGTACATACATGTTAATACCTTTACAACTTCTTCTTAACAAGGGTTTTTATTTTTAGCATTTTAGATTCAATTCTCATGAACTCACTCTATTTAACCGTTACCATAATTTCAACCTCTCGTTCCTTTCTTTTTTTAATATTTTTTATGAACACCTTTTCACTTCTCTTTTGATGGAATACCCATCTGGAATTACCTTGGCTTTCGAGAATGGCACCTAGGGCAGATCAACTGAATGCAATTTTGGTAACTTATCCATATTCACGGAGGAAGCCCAAGGCTTAACTCTGCGACCTCCTGCTTGTAATGGGAATTCTATGGATATTCCCTATTTTCTGTAGGGAAATAATACATCATCTGACTCTAAATTGATTAAAAATAGCTCACAAGAGCATTTGACTCTAAATTGATAAAAGATAATCCAAAAGATAATGCATGAAATTGAGAGTAATTGAAAACTTCTCACCAAATAAGAAGATCATGATCCCAATGTGGGGTGTATCTTAAGGGAAATGATTCATCTTTTGTTTTCTCAACATTTGCCATGCATATGTGTGTATCAATATTTCAAAACAACTATTACTACCAAAGCTCTTCTATAAATAGTCTTTCATTTTATTTTTATTTTTTTGCCTCAAAGGTTACCCCAAAATGCCAAAAAGAACACGATAAAGGCTCTAAGTTGAGTTTCTCACATTTATTTCATCATTCTCGCTTCCAACTATATGAATCATTATCATACACATTTATGGACAAGTTAGAGTTGATATTTAAGAAGAAGCTATTTTCTTATTCTCTTTTTTTCTCCTTAAAAAATATCTTCTTATTGTATTCCTTTACCACCCCTCTTATGGTGCCCTCTTTTATCTCATTACATTGTCATACAACTAACCACTAAGTTCACTCAAATCGTCATGTTGTGGGAAATATTGCACAAGGGTGTTTTCCCGCTTTGGGAAGGGGATAGGCCTTGTAAGCTACAACAAAGCCTTGGTATATGGAGCCCCTCAGTGGGTTGGATGAGGTGAGATTGTGACCCAAGTGATTCTATAAGAGATTGTTAGTGGAAAAATAAAACAAAATAAAGAAAATGATAACAAAACCAAATAAAATTCCAAAGGGAGTAGAGGAAGCAAACTCCAACAATCAATGTGAGTTAAACCACTTGTATATTGCCCAATGGTTGAGCTAGTACAACACCTTGGAGATGTGAGCTCGAAAAGGAGGCAAACAATATTCCTAAGGGAGGCCCTTCTTGTCCAAACTTGTTTGCAGAATGGTTAAGGAACCAAATGAGAAGAAAACTTGCCCCCTGAGGGAAGGAAGCAAGGGAGATTTAGTAAATGCTTGACAAGAGGGAAGAGGTGAGATAAGAGGAAGATCAATCACAATTCCAGTAGCATAAGCTTGCTCAAATTTTATTCTCACGATAAGCATGCCCATAGCTTTATTTTATAGGCCAATAGGTGGCCACAAAATATCAAGATCATATTGTGAACCCAATGTTTTGCCTCCAAAGTACACCAAGAGGCCATTTAAGGCAACCAAGTGTGTGGAGGACCAACATTCAAATTCTTTGAGTAGGTGGAGCTTTCATGAGTCATCAATGTGTCGTTGGTGGGTGAGATCCCACTGGTTGTGTCAGTTGCATGGATATTGAAGGAAAATCCACGCTGCAGCTTGGGTGTTGTTCTATGGATGCGCATTGTAGCACATATAAACAGAGAGTTAACTACACAATTTTGATATTTAACAGCTTTAGGGCCATTTTGCACTCAATATGCTCTTTGGATCTTGTGAATGTGTCTTCAGTTGGATGCATGTTGTATGTCGATGACGCTTTACCATGTAATTCATGAAATCGTCATAGGTGTGCAAGTTTTCGATGATAACAGATGCTCCTGATGTATGAGGCTCAAAGGGTATTGTAGAGATGATAATGCATCATCGTTTTTTTTTGTTGTTTCTTCAAACTATGTGGAAAAGAATGATATTCCAAAGGGGGGAAGTTTTTCGACGGAGTTGTGGCTTGGTGCGTTGTTTTTATACAAACAAGTTGGGCATACCCATGCTCATGAAAATGGTCAAAGTGGCTACAAAATGAAGATACCAAGAGATCTCTCATAAAATGTTATTGGAATGGATGAAGGCGGCTTCAAACCATGCAAGAGTACATGAACCTGGAACTGGTGTTGTAGAAGTGGAACTGTTGAGAATACGAAGAATCCCACATGGGTGGGTGTATGGGATGTTCGTGAAGATATTAAAGATTACACTGTACCAAATATGATACCACCATAATTTTCAAACATGAACATTACTACCTTCAAAATGTACGACTCCCCTAGATGCGATTAAATGTATTGTTGTCAAACATAGGGGCGACCGCTAAGTTAAGGAGAACCAATGGCTCTCCTTACTTAGTTAGGGGAAATTCCTTATAGTGATTGAAAGGAATCCCAAGATACCACTATTACTTCTTCAACTCTCAGAATATGAGGGTTTGGCAGTAATGAGAGCTAAAGAATCCTTACAAGACGAGGGTCTTGTATGATGAACCAAGATCATGTTGTAACCATTTGTGTGATTAACTGACCTGACACAAGACTAGATGGTAAGCATGGGGCTCATAACTTCCTTTGATCGATGTAAACTTGGGGAGTAACTAATGGAAACATACTTCAAAGTGGATGGGCATATTGAAATGGAGAGAAACAAACTGCTGATGAAGGGTAAAAGGGGAGACACAATACTGAGGGTATGGTGACTTGACCAAACTGATCAAGATAAGGTAGGAAGACTCTACTACATCAATCAAATACGACCATGGGTTGTTGCCAAAAGAATGGGTGGTTCCCACAATTGTGAGAGTATTCAGGAACTGTTTGTACATAAAGAATGATTGGTGGGGTCCCCACGAGTTTGGGCATATTGGGGGACCAATTTGATGACGGAAGGGACTCCCACATTTTTAGTGGGTCAAGAAGTATGATGGGTGGGGTTCTCATAGTTTTGAATGGGTTCGGGAATCTTTTCCAATATGAAGGGAGGGTTGTTTTGCAAACTCAAATACGAGTTCCCCATGAATCAATGCTATGTAGAGTGTTCCAACGAGAATAACTGAATAGAATTGGTTGCTTCAAAGGGAAGGAGATCAATTGGTGTCTTCACGAGGGTGATGATATGAAGAAAATTTATAGATCGTGATGTGCTCATGGGGGTATGAGGAGCAAACCGTGAATCTAGATCGTAACATGTGCCAAAAAATTTGGTGGCATGAACTACTAAAGGTGAGGGAGTAAATGCATGGTTGTGATATGATTAACTATGGGTTGATCGTCTCTAAGTGGATCAAATTCCTCGGTCTTATGGGGGTTTGACATCATGGATGTCAAATGATGACGGGGTTTGGAATGGTGTGCAAACCCATAGGGAGAAACATGTTATTATCAGGAATAATGTTGATGGCACATTATTACAGGGAATTAGGACCCTATGGTTATTAATGGGAGTACTGGTAAATGCAATGTGATCAAGGGGTAAAACAATTGACTATATTCCAATTTTGGGATGATATGTGATGAGAGTGGACCAACACCATTGTTGATGACAGTGGAAAATCCTCATGTTCTAGTACAAATACTGGACACATGACACATATACCCAAGTATAGTAGAGGACATGATCAAGGTATTGGAAATGCAGAAATAAGAAACAAAGCATAGCATGCCTAAGGAGTGTGCATCCACCCTTGAATGGAGATCTCATGATAGCTAGGAAACATGTTATGGCTAAGGTGGATATGGGTCTTTTTCGAAGGATAATGAATCATCATTGGTGAGTATACCGGCTAGGGGTTATACATTCTCGATGGTATTTGCCAAGGCGGGAACAATTTTCTCTATTGGTGAATCATGTGGAGATATCAAAAGGTGGAAAAGTTGGTCTTACAAACGCATATGCTTGAAGCAAACTTCTCATTCAACACGTAAAATGGGGCAATGAAATGAATAGTGAGAAGTAAGCGCCACATGCTTAGAATGGGCATGATCCCTTGATTCTTACTAGTCTTGAAGTGAGGAGGGGGGTCATCGTGGTAGGAGAGGTTGGCCCGCTACAACTAGGAATCATATGGTTATGGTTCCCGCAAGAGGTGCATCTGTCATCTTGGGTATCATGATTGATATGAATGGGTGGTAGATGCGAGGGTATAGGGGTCTTCGGAGCTGGAGATTCCTAAGACTCAAGTGGTTCAACTTCATATGTGGTAATCAATTGGTGGATGCTACATCGGGTGGTAGAAGAAGAATGGGATTGACTATCGATGTTGTTAACCGTATTGTTGCCAATGCATTATGAAATCTAGCAAGATCGGGGCAATGATGTGTGTAGTGCCCGTGTTGAGAACAAATCAAACACACCTTGTTGGTGTCTAAGGATTTGGACTTAGGGGTCAAGGAGTTTGATGTGCCCCCAATCTCAACTTGAGGGGCATGTGTGACAATAACATGTGTACTGAGCAAGTTTATGAGCTTTGGTAAGGTAGGGCACAAATTCGTTGCATGACCTTGTTGACCACACAAAGCTCATGGGGGTTTGACCCACATAGTGGGTGTATCATACATGATAGGTGCCTTCAATGATTGTTGGGTAGCACCCTTCATGTTCAATTTACTTACTCATGATGAAGATTCAGGGGCATGGTTGATTGTGGAAGGAGATTTCAACTTGGGATGTTTAATGCCTTTATTGGTGGGGGCATTCAGATTGGGTTGAATGATGCCCCCTTTTTGTGTTTTTGTGACCTCCAGTGGTGGCAGAGTCCCAGGTGGTATGGATTCAGTCAGTGGAGCCATAAAGGTGACTCATTGTATTAGCACCATCTTGTAATGTGTTATGGGTTTGGAAGCCATCTTGGGGAATGGTGGTGTGAGGCATCGCACAAGGAGTCCCAACATGAGTCTTGGGAGTGTTAGTTGGGCCATAACTGGTGTTCCTTACACTCCTGCAAGGGGGGTACAAAAATGGAATCTTGAACATGGGAGGCATATAAGGGTTCAAGACTTGCTCCACGCCATGACTAAATGGGGTTGTTTATGATGAGGTCATTGGGGTCAAAGGTTCTTTTTCAATAGTGAAAAGGGTACATATGAGCCCCTTTGTTGTGATGGGGAATTCAGGTGGAGGACCTGAATATGCCCCTAGGAGGTTAGAATCCTTGTACACACCTGAGCTAATTTCAACATAGGGAGTTGGATTTGATTCACCTACTATGGGTAGGACGTTATCAAGATTGGTGGATGCTTGGGGATTGTAGTAGCTAAGATAGTCAAGATTGACCACCTGCCCATTGAAGGAAAATATCATGATACATAATACTGAGGAGGAGACCTCCTTCATGGCATACATGTAACTATGACCCAAGAGGACGTTGTAGTCTAGTTGGCGGTCGATGACTTCAAAATCAATCATCACCATTTCCCCCCCTGGCTCAATGGGGACATTTTACTACAATCCTCGTGGTTGGGATGATCTTCCATCATATGCGCAAAGAGAGATAGAGGATGAGACTAACTCAGGTGAGCCCAATCGCTTCCAAACATTGGAGGACATAACGCATGTGGATACGCCTTCATCAATGATACACCGATGAATGATGATGTTCTTCATCGTGACTGAGACTTGGAATGCGACCAATGATGGTAGTTGTGGTTCACCTTTATTGAGGTCAAAAGTCATAAGGTTTGCATCAGAAGGGTCGACGACACCGAGTGCATTCAATAGTGTATTTTTTTGTGAAGGGAAAGATTGATGTACTTCCAATGTTGACATGGAAGCTGGTGATTGTGGCAAGTTGTCAACAATGTTGTAATATGGGCAAACTTCATGTGGGGGTTACGAGGGGTATGCCTAAGGGATGCTTTAGGTATCTTCAAAATTTTCTCGGTGATGGGGAAAAAAATATGCAAAGGGCCTCATGAAGGGACCAAGGTCCCTTTAAGGATGGGTGAGGTGGCAGCACCGGTGTACCCTTTGGCACGAGTTTGTAGGTTAACCAATGTTGAATTCACATAATTTTTTTGGAAAGATACATATCCTGGGAGCGCGAGGATTTGGTTGTTAGGTAACCACTCCTTGATTGGAAAAGGGTTGTTGCAAAACAACTTGCTGGGGTTGTGGTGCAAAAGATGCCCGAGGAGAGTTTGCGGGTATTTGTTTCTTGGCTCCCACCATCTATTGGGAATTGGGGATAAGCAGACATGACTGTAATGACTATACTCACCACAAATTAAGCAAGGATAATTTGTCCTCAGGTTGGAATTCTTTCCTTTCTTAGGGGGTTTACCCCTTTTGTTAGTTTGTTACCTTGGTTTATGTTCTATTGGATAACTTGATTGCCCCCCTTCCCCTGTTGTTGGGGTTGTTTGTTCTTTCTTTTCTCTTCCCCTGATTTTGGGGATTCAGGGGATTGGTGATGTTCAGTTTCTTAAATGGTTGAGTTTGTTATTGCATAGAAGGTTGGACAAAGTTGACTCCAATATGAGGCATGGGTGTTGTACCAGGGGGACATGGGTATGGATAATAAGGATTATACCCCATGGGTGGGATATAGGTTGGTTGCACTACATATGATGTGGATGTAGGTGCTATTGGTGCCATTTGTGGTTGAGGAACCATTTATACTTGGCTTGTTCTAGGGTATATAGCGTTGTATGGTTTGTATTGGGGTTGTCTAAATGATGGATTTGGAATAGTTGTAGTGGGAGCCGACACAACGGGGACATGTGAGTGTTTCACCATCATGGGTGGTGGTGCAAGATTTGTTTGTGAGGGAACTTTACCGTGGGAGGAAATGGACCCAATAATCCCATCTGCAAAATGTGACATCCCTGAAACCTGAGGATCTAATGATCGATGTCAAGGGGCATATGGTAGTACGATGTACAAATACCTTAATTGGGCATAGGTGAGGTCAAAGTGTTGGGATTTGAGAATTGCTTCTTCCTCATTTTGTGGCATTGAGGTATCCACATCCTTTGTGATCGCTGGTTGGAGAGATTTGAGAAACCAATCCAACAGGAAAGGAGGTTGTCAATTTTGCACAAGGTGTGATGACGACGCCATTCATGGATGTGATCCATTATGTGTGTCATCGTGTTTTGTTGAAACTCAAAGAGAATTTTGAGGCCAAGATCATGCCTTATTGGTAACTAAAAGTGTGATAGAAATGAGGTGGTGATGGTCTCAAATGTGGTATGGTATGCTCATGTAAAATTTATGTACCACTTTGTAGCTGTACCAGTGAGGGTTCTTTGGAAGAGACGGAGGCATACTAAACCATCTACTTTGTTGTTGGAGGAACACCATAAATGGAAATACATGATGCGGTTGGAAAGATCATCTCCTTGTTTCCCTTCGAACTTAGAGATGTTCGAGGAGAGTTTTTCGGGCATATCTATCCAAGTGGTGTCATGAGATTTGGGATCATTAACCAATTTGGTGAGATCCAGGAGGTCTAAGATTGACATTAATTGTAAGTTTGGATTGGGACCCACCATTGTATTTTGAATGTTGTTCCTGAGAGGGGGATACCTTGGAATATGTAGCGGTGATCTTTGTCTTCTAGGAAAAGATGAATACATGGCGTGGATTCTTTTGAATGGGGGAGAAGAAGGCAGTGTATTCCCTCTTGGGGGAGTGAATAAATGTGAGCCTCTTCCACAAGAAGAGGAGGCAACAATATTTACACTTCCTCTGAGGGGAGAGAGTGAGTCAAATGGGGTATGTCCTCGCCTATATGATCCAATCAATGTGGCCTAGGAGTGGCCCCAAAGAGGTGATCTCCCTTACGTTCCACGGGGAGATAAAGGAAAAACACCCATTGAGAGAGGGGAGAGGCCTCGCAGTCTTCGGGACTGCCTTAGGGGGGGGGTTGGTTCCTCTATGGTGGAAGTCTAATGTCCAAGTGAGAGTGACAGGTGATGAGATGAACAAAATATAGACAAATGCAAAAAATTTCCAACCACAACATATGCAAAATGGTGCAACAAGTGAGTGATATGTGTAAAGATGGCTTAGTGCAAAGGTGTCCACATGTAGGTTCTTTTTACATTATGAGTTAATGAGCTTGTATTTAAAAAATAACAAGTGTAAATTCCCTAAAAGACCTAACATCCTTCCTCTCAAATGTATTTGGGCCTTCCAAAAGCACACTTGTTGGTGATAGTGGAATCCACACAACAATTGACTAATGGAGGTAACAAAGAGCCAGTTCTACCAAAAATGGGGTCAATGTTCCAATCAAGGAGACTTGAAAACACCTCCCAATGACAATAGTTGACTTCACGAGTCACTTGCATTCACAAATGCTCCTTAGCAATGCCTTAAGTTTTAGCCACTAAGGTTACTTTGCGTCAAGTGTGGATCAATAGTTGGGCCTGGGTGGTATATTGTCGTCTTCCTAACAGCAAGTTGAGTGCCTCATAGGGGAGAGCAAGAAAGCGATACCTTGGATTTTACCTCCTTGGTCTCTATACATTTTTGATCCAGGATTTCTTTGAACATTTGCTTATAGCAGGATTTGATAGCACCCTAAAAGACAACAATGCTATGTTTCAAAAATATGCATAATGAAACTAGATTAGTGGGCATTATTTGGATGCCTAGCCCTATCAATCCCACCAAGCTAAAATATTGTTTTGTGACCTCCTGTGAAGGATTTTAGTTGGTTATCATTTAAGATGGTTGCTTTTTTAAGGATTTTGTTGCGAATTAACTGAGTGTAAGGGAGGTATTTCACAATTCCCTTCCTTTTCGATTCACCAAAATTGTGAAGAGCATTCTCGCAGTGAATGTATATTTAGGTCCCTTGATGTGTGGAAGTGGGAAAACACATATGATGAAAGCAAATTGTATTGTTGCAATTAAGTAAAGTGCTCAAAACAAGATAATGGACATTGTAACTTGAGCTCTAAGCAAACTAATGATACTTGCAAAAATAAACGCTAAGTGTGCAATGGAGGTATTTCACACTTCACTCCCTTTTCTAATTCGTATAAATCGTGAACAACATACTTGGGTAGGGAAGAGCTTTAGGTCCTTGCTTGTGTGCAAAAAGTGGATTTAACACTACTTGAACTAAAGATGTTAAAGTAAAGCAAAGAACCATAAGATGTCTCGAATACCAGTGACAACAATGAGGTCTTTGGGGGGTCTCAAGGTTGGTTACCTAAGTATATTTCGAGGGATGGCCCCTTTACTTCCTAAGATTAGCCTAGCTAGGCTAAATACTATAGAAACAAGTAACCATTGTCAATTAATTAATTCCTAGTTCATTAGTGAGTAGTAATTGGGTTTCAAATTTTTGACTGAACTGATAAAAAGAAAATGAAAGAACAACAATGAGGAAAACAAATTTACAGTTGCATTGTAGCATGACAGAGACACTCACTGGAGTGATATAGAAAAAATTCGCGCCGATGTGAAGTAGATGAACTGTGTGGGCAGAAGTATGTTAAAATGTGTTGTTAGTGCATTTGTCGAAACAGTATGTGCACTGATAGCACGTCTGAGACACCGTGCTAATGATAAATTAGTTTAATAAGCCGAATGGGGGTCAAATTCCTGGGATGAGAGGGATGGTCCTCTTCACCTACAAAGAAAAATACGCCATAAATTAACCACTCTAGCAAACAAAAACCTAAGTAAAGAGAAATGAACAAAAAATGAAGTGGAGTCACCATTGATACTGTTGAGGGAAAAATGGCACAAGGGTGAGCAATCTTCCCTATTATCCTTGAACTTGCAGCCAAGGAAACAAAAGTAGTTGTGGGTTAGGTAAGCCAAGCACTCACAAGCTGCAACAACTTCAACAAGCCTAAACTAAGCTAAAATAATGAAGATATTGCTCCTCGAGGAAGGAAGAAAAAATGGGGAGAATAGTTTCCCCTTGCGGGAAGGAGGCAAGAGAGCTTGACAAGAGGGAAATGGTGAGCTATGAGGAAGCTCAAGCACAAATCTAGCAGCATAACCTTGCTCTAAGTGTTCTTACAATAAGCTTGCCTATGGCTTTCTTTTATAGGCCAAGAGGTGGCCAAGAAATATCAAGATCACAATGTAAACCCAATACTTCATGTTTTGGCTCCAAAGTACACCAAGAGGCCATTTAAGGAAACCAAGTGTCTAGAGGACCAAAATTCAAATTCTTTGAGTAAGTGGAGCTTTCATGAGTTTTCAATGCGCCAATGGTGGGTGAGATCTCGCCGTTTGTGCTGTTTGTTTCGGGGATGAGCATTGTAGCGCATGTAAACATAGATTTAACTGTGTGGTTTTGATATTTGATTGCTTTGGGTCCATTTTGGGCTCAATATGCTATTTGGGTCTTATGAAGGTGTTTTCAACAAGATGCATGTTGTATGTTGATGCCGGTTTAGCGTGTAATTCATGAAATTGCCACGGGTGTGCGAGTTTTCGTGATAACACATCACACATTACTTATTGCTGTCACTTCAGTTCTATATCTTACTCTATAGTTTAATTACTTTGCAACTCATCTTAATTGCACTTTTTCCAAGAAACAATCTTTATATTTGATATTTTAAGTATGAAATCAAAACATGCAATTACTTCCTTAAAAGACTACAAAATAAGAAATTGTCTCTAAGTTGTCTTGCATTGATATCTTTATCTATCCCATACCTACATATTACAGTCGTTATAGGCTCTACCATGGCAACTTTCACATTTTTTTCCCAATTTTTTTTTATAACCCCAAGAATAAAACACAACAAAGTTGAAACATTGGACTAAAGTCCTTTAATATCTAAACCAATAAAATGACCTTTAATAAATTGAAAATTGAGTCCCTCATCTAAAACTCTTGCTCATATAAGAACCTTCCTAGATTAATATAGCTTCTTTAGAAGTTGTTGTACCTATGTGTTGAACTCTCTTTAAATGTGATTAAAGGAAATCTTTTCAAAATTGGCTTTTACTTTTGGAGCTTGTTTAATGAGTGGGACTAACATTAAGTTTTGAATTCTACATTTGGTGTTTTTTCAATCCATCGACATCTTGGAATCCCTATATACCTACAACAATTTCAAACTTTTTTCTAATGTTGTTTTGAGAAGAAGCCATAGTGCATAAAAAATCAACTCTATTATTTACACTTTCCAAATAACATATTTCAAATAAACATGGTGGGTAGGTCGAGGAAAAACAAGAACGACATGCATCTTAATCCCTACTTTTTAATTTAAAAAAAAATCAGATTTCAATTTCAAACTTGAATTATAAAAAATAAATCAATTAAACCATAATTGCAAATATTATTAAAGCAAGTTATCTTCTTCTATAAATAATAATACAAAATCTAAAACTCATATTATTTTTTTAAAAGAAAAGAGATTTGAAAATTAATTTAAAAAATATGAAATTATAATATGTTTATTAATATTTTGATATGTTTAAAGGTTAATTTAAAAAACTATATTAAACTAAAAAGAAAAAGTGGAAAATGAGATAAATTTTCACACTTTTAGAAAACATAAAATATAAAAAATGTATATTTATCTGCTCTAGACGACAACACTCTCCTTGCCAAGTGCTTGGGTTTTTTAGAGTAAACGCTAGGGTTTTCTAGAGAGAAGAGCTAGGGGTTTTCTTTACTTCATGTTGTGTCGACTCTCTTGCTCTCTTCAAGATGCCTCCTAGTCAGGAAGTTACCCTTGAAGATTATAAAACTGATTCGTCTAGTGATATACATGATTTGGATTTGGTTCTCAATGAGCAAATGCGACCTCAACAAAGAGAGTTATATGTGTGTGTGTGTGTGTGTGATGTGACAGTACAACATTGAAGAGACATTTTACCACAAATATTTCATGTAATTTCTAACGGTTTTCATAATGTATGTAAATATTAGTTTATTTCTCTATTTTTAATTAATGTGTTTAATGATACAAATAGTATTTTCAAAGCCTATAGACCAATCAAAATTCAACACATATGAAAATAAATTGAATAGATAAAACCAGACTAATAAAATAAATTGAATAAATAAAAGCAGAGTAATATTATTTTCTCAAACTTTAAAAATATTTTTGATTTCTAATAGGTAGATTAATATTTTTTTTTCTCAAACTTTAAAAATATTTTTGATTTCAAACTTTAAAAATAATTTTGATTTATAATAAATTGAAGTAAAAAATATAGTCACTGCCTACAACAAAGACTAATAATAACCCTCGAGCCACATATACCTATCTCTATTTCCCATGCCCCAACAACTTTTATAACTCTTGAAGATTTGACACTTCACTCATGTTAAAGAAAAACAAGGGAAGGAGATTCAAGATAGAAACACAATGGGTAGATTGATTGCTTGGGCAATGGAATTGCTTTCTCAGTATTTATTCAACTACATAACAACAAAACCATAGGTAAATACCATGGGTCATTAAATACTATGTGCCACTAATTCTAAGTAATACGACCAACTCAACTACTCAACTAACTAATTAATTAATTCAGTATTGATAGTGGTCCGTTGAGATTACAATTCTTAACACACCCCCTTAATCTCAACTAGGACAATACTTTCAACACTATTAATGTAAAAAGATGCTTGCTCGTCTATGTCTCAACTAGGCTTACATTTCATTCAAAAAATTTATTTTTACTTTCTTCCTTGAAGTGTACTTGGACTTGTTTTTCTTTGTATTATGGATCTTGATACTAAGTAGTTGTTCTCCTTCAACTTCTGGAACATAGTGCAAGTCTTCTTCCTCTGTTTCAACATGGTTTTTCTTGTTGTCATCTTTACCTGCACACTGAAATTTTTTGTCAGAAAAAATATGAATATATTTCAACTTTTCTTAGAGAGCATTCACATCTTGGTGTTGCTCATTAATGACAACTACTTCATCATTCTCATTAACTTCTTCATCTTCATTTGCATGTACCCACTGTGCATCCTTCATTGCTTCTTAAAAAAATGTGGGTTGAGAAGAAAATAAAGCATATTGTAGATGCTCATCACTAAAAGGAGTATCATCATAGATCTCCCTCAAACTTCTGGTTTTCTTGTTTTGGGGTGGACTGCCTATTGCTGTTTCTTTTGTGCTACTATCAACGGGCTGTTGCTCATTCTGAGCAATTGTTGCAACTTCTATGTTGCTATCAACTGTCTCTTGCTCAGAGAGACTATCACTCACATCACTGGGTACTACTACATTGGCATGTTTGTTTTCAATGTCAAACATCATTGGATCAACATTGGCTGCTGCATAAAAACAGTCTTCTTAGCTGTCCACTTCATTGTGTGACTCCTGGTGCTTTACGTGACTTGCAAAGTCATTTTCTTCTACAACTGGCTCTTCACTAAATACTTCTTTTAGTATATTCCACGTTCTTTTTGGAGTATCAACTTCTACAATATAATGAAATAGTGAATAGTCTATACTGTCTTGTATGAGACACAAGGCAACAACTTGCCTTCTTTCTTTTTGGAACTCCGTCAAAGATTTAAATGAATATGGATCTCTAGGACCTTCTTCAACTATGAAATGCCACATATCTTATAATTTCAACAAATTACTTACTTTCATTGTCCATACATCATACTCATCTCCATGAAAGGTCTGCCATAAACCTTGTGGTGTTAAGAGATTTCTTACCTCTTCAATTTCTTGTGGTAGTGCTTCTGGTAGCTCCATCTTTAAGAATCGATTTTCTTTGATTTTCTTCGATTTTCTACAATCTTCTTGTCTCGATCACAACCTCCAATAAGATCGGATCTATGTGTGTGTGTGCTTTCCACTGTGAAAAGGCTTACCCAAGACAATAAGGAATGGATCAAGCCATGGGCTCTAATACCAAGTTAAAGAAAAACAAGCGAAACATATTCAAGACAGAAACACAATGGGTAGATTGATTGCTTGGGCAATGGAATTGCTTTCTCAATATTAAGCAACAATATTTATAAGACTACATAATAACAAAACCATAGGTAAATACCATGAGCTAAGTTGCAAAGAAACTTGGGNTATATATATATATATATATATATATATATATATATATATATATTCACATCATACATACATGCATGTATTTTTCTTGATGATTCATAATTATAAATTTGATGATTATTCGAAAAATGAACATTTGATTATTCGAACAATGAACATTTAGATTGAAAATTTGAAACATAAAATTTGATAAATTATAGACTCAGTTGATATCAATTGGAAGTCTGGAAGTTACATAAAATTCGATAAATCATTATACCATGCAGCTGTAACACGAAGGTACACTTGAAATCTTATTTTAAACACCTATTTGTACTACTACTATAGGCAATCAAAAATTGCAAATTGCCAAATATATTCCTGCGTTGTTGTGAGTTAATTTCTCACTATTAAATACATACGTATATTTTTTTATGTGCACATTCGGTAGTCAAATTATGTTCCATGAGTGCTGAACACAAAACCATAAAATCATTCATTGTAAATCAATGTAAAATCAATCTACAAGATTTGGACAATATTCACTGGAATTCGAACAATGTTACAAAGTGTTTGACATCAGTCTTGAACCAGATTCCATACGTAGGTAGCAAAAATTAGTTCAGATTTGGTGGGGGGTCATTACATTTTCCCCATTGGATTGCATTTTACTAAGTCGACCTTATCCCAGAGTACCCAAACACGGGGTATGAAGTACTCAAACACCGGATACAGTGTACCATTTCGCCTATAAGTACCCCTTTTTTATAGCAGAGTCTCGAGTTTGTGGACCAAGTATGGAGTACAATAGGGTATGACAAGAGACGTACCTTATGAGTACCCATGTACCCGGTATGGGTACCCTGGCTACATAGACCATGGGTCATCAAATACTATGGACCATTAATTCTAAGTAATGTGACCAACTCAACTAATCAACTAACTCATTAATTCAGTATTGATACAATTCTTAACAACTCACATACCTTCTCTATTTTGTGTGGTGTCACTCTCCCAAAACCAAACCAGTAATGAAACTGGTCACTCACGGTCACGGCTCCCCTGCTGGACGGTCTTCACCTTCTCGACGGTCACGGTCGCGGCTCCCTTGCTCGACGGACTTCACCTGCAAGGCACTATTTTGATGCTTGCTAATCCAGTCCAGAAAATTGCATAATTTTTTTCATTTATAGAAATCTTCATGGGAAGATTTTTTGATGCCATTTGGCTATAGATTTAGAAAAGTTCGCACTTCTATTGAAATCAAAATTGAATTTTTGTTGATCCCGCGCTGCCGGTAAGCATACCGGACTAAAACATTCAACTGATTGGAGGTAATCTGTCCGAGAAGATAAAAAAAAAATGGAGAACACAATGTTGTCAATGGAGAAAGGCATTGATTGCAATGCATGGAATTACAGCGGAGAAAGAATGGCGGGGGGGCATGTAGATGGTTCCGTTCACATCTTCGACTCCGACAAGACAGGAGGTTCCCAGTTTACTTGCACCTCTAAATGGAAGGTACTCTGACCATAACCATTATTATCATTAGGATGTTCATTCCAAAAATCTACCCGTTTTTTCTGCGGGGTTTAAATTTGGTACTTTGGTATATAAAGGTTTATCCGGGGTTTAAATTTGGTACTTTGGTACATAGATGTTAATCCTTTTACAGCTTCTGCTCAACAAGGGTTTTTATTTTTAGCATTTTAGCTCCAGTGCACTTTAGTTCAATTCTTATGAAATCACTCTATTCAACCGTTCCATAATTTCAAATTCCCGTTCCTTAATTATTTTAATATTTTTGATGAACTCTTTTTAACTTCTCTTTTGATGGACTAGCCATCCGGCATTACCCTGGCTTTCGATAATGGCACCTAGGGTAAATCGACTGAATGCTTTAGTAACTAAACCATATTCACAGAGGCAGCCCAGGGCTTCGACCTCCTGTATGTAATGGACATTCTATGGATATACCTTACTTTCCTCTGGGCAAGAGTACTTCATTTGACTCTAAATTGCTAAAAATAATTCAAAAGAGAACTTTCCTCTGGGCAAGAGTACTTCATTTGACTCTAAATTGCTAAAAATAATTCAAAAGAGAATTTGACTCTAAATTGATAAAAGAAAATCCAAAATCCAAAAGAGAAATACACACAATTGAAAGTAATTGAAAACTTCTCACCTTGGAATCTCAATGTGGGGTGTATCTTAAGGGAAATGATTCCTCTTTTTGTTTTCTCAATGTTTGTCACGCATATTAAAAGTAACTGAAAACTTCTCACCAAATAAGAAGATTGGAATCCCAATGTGGGGTGGGACTGGGGTGTATCTTAAGGGAAACGATTCCTCTTTTGTTTTCTCCACGTTTGTCATGCATATGTGTGTATCAATCTTTCAAAACGACTATTACAACCAAAGCTCTTCTAGAGGTGGTCTTTCATTTTATTTTTATGTCTTTTGCCTTGAAGGTCACCCCAAAATGCCAAAAAGAACACGATAAAGGCTTTAAGTTGAGTTTCTCACATTTACTTCATCATCCCTGCTTCCAACTATATGAATCACTGGCATACACATTTATGGACAAGTTGGACAAGTTGCATTTGATATTTAAAAAGAAGCTCTTTCCTTATTCTCATTATTTCAGATAATAGTTCACTGCGTATGTTCTTCCTTCACAATCCCATTTCACACAAGGTCTACAACCTGCCACCACCTCTAAAGCCGATTCAGTCCAGTTCATTGCCCCATAACCTGTGCCATAGATTAAAGCTCCAATTACCCTGCTTTCTGTGCCAGAGCTAAGAGGAAGGGACAGCTGAAAACAACTTTCTACATTGCACTGGGTTCCTTGCAATCTGTCCACTCTAGAAACATCCGTATTTAGTGGAGGATCAAACTTAATATTTCTGATTACCGACATAAAGCTAAGGAATGACAAAATGACCCGCAACCTCTCCATTTACTTCCATTATGCCCTGATTTAGCAAACACGCCTTATTAGCTTGAAGGTCTGCCAATTTGTTTGAAGCTTGCAAAACATGGATAGCTTTGATTTCTTGAAACTCCCTAACCAAATGTTGCACTCTCCCCATGGTTTGACAGAGCGGACCTTCTTTTGGAAACAATTTCAAATCCAAAAAATGAATTATAACCATGGAATCCTCGACAACTATCAAATGATGAACTTGTTTTCTCTTGGCGAAATGTAAACCACGCCAAAGAGCTAGAGCCTTAGCCTGATTATTGGACTCTTCGCCCAATCCCCATGCAAACCTTATTTCTTGTTTTTCTCTGGGGTCAAATAGCACCCCCCTGCACCAGCCACCCTATGATGTTTGGATAATAATTCATGTTTCCGCCTAAAACACACTTCACCACAGAAAAGTCTCCCAACCGCTAGGTGTGTTCTTCAGGGCAACTATGAGTTTAGAACCCACTGTCACCTTGATTCCTAACTCCTTCATTTAGACCTTGCTTCTATAAGGTCAAGGGGGCTAGTCCCTACTTATTAAGTTGATTAAAGGTTTTAATTAGGAGTTAAAATATATTAAGGTTTACTTAAGTTCGATGACAAACAATAATGCAATGTTCAACAATTTTGAATGACAAGCAAGCACTTTATAAGTGATCAATACAAAGTTAAAGATGTGTAACAAATAAACCTCACATTTCCAGTGCCTACTCTATATGGGGTATGGAGTCACACACTATGAAATTAAACTTGATATCAATTCATATTCCAACAGTAGCCAAAATCTACATTCACATTGCTAAATGAACCTTTTGTAAAATAAACAAACAATGAGCAGGAACTTGCTTGCAATATAAACTGACTTGTGAATTTGGAATTTGAAACAAAGTGCTCTTAAAAAATAAATAACTTTAAACTGTAATGCTTTGGAAATAAAAGTTAGAATGAAACAGGAGATTGTTGCGTTTTGCAAATGATCCTGTAAATTTTAAGTTAATTTTAGGTCTTGCTTTAGCTTAGGGGATTAATGTTTGAAACAAGTAAAGTTACCTAACTAATGTGTCTACCCTAAACACTTATCTCTTTTGATTTGAGAGAAATTGTTGGGTGCTCAACAAGAGAACACAATGTTCTCTTTTAGCTCCACAAATTAATCCCAAAGATTGGCACTCAACAGGAGGACACTAAGTGCCACGAGGCTTTCAACAACCTCTACCCCTCTAGCTGCACGGGTCAACCTTTCTTTTCTCAATTTCCTATCAAGATAAAAGTTGGGTGCCTATTAATCTAGCCAATTCAAATTTTCACCCTTTCTTGTCACCTAGGGTCGGATCAATCGACAAGGGGAGTGAATATGGGGCAATGTTTATTTAACTTTGAAATAAAGAATTAAAGAATTTTGAACAATACTAGCTAGCAGGATATTGCAAGGATGGGAAAGCCAATTCACTTACAAGGTGTGGGCAATGAAGAATAAAATGAAGCTAAATAACAAATTAATCCTAACAACTCCATCCACTTTCCAAATGGAAAGGGCGGGGCAAAAAATAAAATTGCGGATACTAAAACAAATTATTCTAGCCCTTCTTCAACTGCTATGCAAGGGTGAGCAAGCCCAACTTCCTTTGCAAGCAATGGATGGCAAATTTCAAAGAATTACAAATGCTAACCTAGCCACAAAACTTTTTTCCTTGTGAAGAAATGGGGCAAGCAATCGAAGTTGGAGTAAACAATGAAAGTAAATGAAATATTGAAATAAACTAAGTAACTAAATCTAGCCTATCTTCACTTGCAATGCAAGGGTGGGCCAGTCCAACCTCTTTTGCATGCAATGGATTGTAGAAAGTGCAGCTCTGATACCATGTAGAACATCCTTATAAAGGAAAATTGAGTTGGTGGAAGATAACTCATGCTAGCTCATAAATTAGACTTACCAAATATGATAAACCCCCATAGGTGGCTAAAACACTTCTCAAATCAGTCAAAGAGCTCACGAATTAGCTAAAGCATGAGTGAGTTGCCATGAATGATGTTAAAACATGCTAATCCTGGAATATGGAGAGAAAATAATGGAGGATCGGTTGGCAACAAAAGATAACAGTGTCCTAGTTGACTAGCTTTACCTTATCCACATAAAAGCTGGAATAAAGGAGAATAAAGATAGAATCTGTAGGAAGGCATAGTTACTAATTATGGCAGTCAATAAAGTGGACAGGATCAAATCAGAATCAGGATAAAAGCACTCCTGGGGTATATATGGCAAGTGTTAACTGTGTGGTGCAAGTGGATGCCAACTATCTAGGCTAGTAGGTAGGAATTTAATAAAAAATGATTAAATATTTTTATCATAAGTTATGAAGTAGGTTTATAATATTCCCACACCCCCTTTAAGTCCGACTTTATGATGTTTATGTCTGAAATAATCAGATGCATATGTGTGCATATAGGTGTATATAGGGCCCAACAACAAGGCTGTGGTCACCCTTTACAATTATTTATGTCCAGAAAAGCTGAGGAAAGAGGCAAAACCACATGGGGAAAATCCTCCCTCAAGAAAGGACAAGGCACGGAATTTGAAACATGTCTTCAATTATGTCTTTATCTTCACTTGAATGAGCTAAATGAATTGCTTTTGGTGAAAGACTTTGATGAATAAATCATGAACTCCATGATCATGTGCTAGAGTGTAGAATCTGTAAGAAAGAAGATGAGAGACTCCTTGTATCTCATCATCTGATGAAGTAGGAGCATTATTTGAATGTTTATTGCTGCTAACAAACTCTGATTTGCAAACACAATTTGAAATGGAAAAGAGATCTGTGCATACTCCTTCCCAGAGAGTACACAAATTTAGACAATCGGTAACACAATCAGTTCCTTGTATAGCTGCAAAATTGTGATGTGGATCACATATCATTCTTCCAATTTGATGTAGCACCTTCCCAGATATGATATGAGGCTGAAAAGACTCTGATATATCAGAAATATTATCATATGGCACAACAAAGACAAAGGCTTCAGTGTCTCCATGAGGATATAGGCTGGACTAGGAAAAGTATGAGCAGCTAGGGAAAACTGATGAGTGTAAAAAATTGAATGATGGGTGGACTTGAGATCTGAACAATAAGTGTTTAGAACAGATCCAAACATGTGTATTATAAGTCCAATGATGACTAAGGTCATGTATAACCAACCAATGAAAAATAGGTAAGACTTGAAACCAATGAAGCATGACTCGGGAGAAACTCACAAGTACTTGTGAGTCTGGGCGAGTGGAACGCTAGCTCAAGTAACCGACCCATACTCGTTTCATACTCTCATGAACTCGGAAACTCGCTGCACTCAGGAGACTCAGCACACACTCGCCCATACTTGACACCAACTCGCTCGGAAACTTAGCATGGATTAGACCTCGTGGATGCCAATTGTTATGCAGTTTGCCATGATAAATTTTAGAGGGAAAAACGATCTGTTATAGGTTATAAAGGGATTGTATTCAGTCACTCATTCATCAACCATCAGTGATTCAGTTGCTCTGTCGCTGAGAAGGAGGGGGTCGAACAGTCGTGGAGAAGGTCGCTCGATCGTGGAGGAGGTTGCTGTTGGTTGCTGGTGGTTTGCGACTCTGCACTCTACTCATTCGTTGGTGCTTCGCTAGTGGTATGCTAACTCTGCTCATTCATACTGTTGGTCGGCTGTCTCAACCTTGAAGGAGGTCGCAGTGATTTCGAGGCAGGAGGTCGCAGTCATTTTTCATTTTTATTTTATTTTATTTTTGTTGTAAATTATAATATGTTTTTATTGTTTTTTAATTTTAATCGTTTTATTTTTATTTTTTATAACTTGTATGATTTTATTGTTTTTTATAATTTATATAATTTTATTGTTTTTTAATTTTAATTGCTTTTATTGTTTTTAATAACTTACTGTTTTTTATAAATTATAATATTGATTTTATTGTTTTTTATAAATTATAATATTGATTTTAGTGTTTTTTATAAATTATAATATTGATTTTATTGTATTTATAATTTATATAATTTTATTGTTTTTTAATTTTAATTGCTTTTATTTTTTTTATAACTTATGTTTTTTTATAAATTATAATATTGATTTGATTGTTTTTATTTTTTATTTTTATAAATTATAATATTGATTTTATTGTTTTGTATTGTTTTTAAATTTTAAATCATTAAGGTATATGAACACTATGGCTTATGATCACTATTTAATTTATACAAAATTGTGTCATTGATATAATGTTATGTATGGATTTTTTTTTTTAACACAAACGGGTAAATTTTATTTCTATGGAAGGATGCCGGTTTTTTATTGGCAATTACCAATCAACCAAGTTACAATTTTCAAAAGAACCAAATGGTTCCCTTCTCCAACCAAAAATCTAGAGAGAGAAGAAAAACAAGTTACAATACTAATCAAGGATGATTACGGAATAGAATGGAAGCAACTGGCTTCCCCATTAAGGCTAAGAGACCCTTGAGATAGAAGACAAACTTTGTTAGCCATAGAGTCAGCAAGCTGATTTAAGTCACGAAGGATATGAAAAGATTCAGTCTTCTCAAAATCTTTCATGATTGTCCCGATTCTCTGAAGAATTCTGTTTAAGGCAAAATTGTTGAAGCTGTCAGTTGAGTTCAAGGCTTTTATCAGCAACTCTGAATCGCCAAAGATTTGGACAGACTTAAAGCCATTCTCCATAGCCAACTGGATCACCAAGAGAAGATTGTAGCATTCAGCTTGATTATTTGACATGAAGCCAAGACCCCAGCTAAATTTGATACTGATCAATCTGTTAGTAGAGAGGATGAGACCTCCAACATCAGAGGCCCTAGGATTCCCCTTGGAGGCACCATCAAAGAAAATGACCGCAGAAGCCGAATTCAACCAATTTTTTTTAAAAGAATCATGATCCCCACGAAACCTCCAGGAAGGAGAATCGGCAGGCTTGACCCTTAGCAAACATTTAACTGGAGTTTGTAAGTGAGAACCCAAACATAAAGATGAAATCGGCTGCCCAATAGACTCAACGAACCACAATTTTGACTTAAGAGCTACTACCTAGGGGAACGGTCTTTGATCTTTAAAAATGCAGCAGTTCCTGGCAATCCAAATTGCCCACCACATGAATTTCAATATTAAGTGCCAGTTATTATGAATTATTTCTGAATGTGATTTCAAAGGCCGAATTTTATGCCAGGCTTGATGCAATTCGATTGTCGAGGTTTGGATGATGAACGATCGTGAGACATCACAGAGAATTATTTCCAAGATTGATTTAGAGAACGCACAATCCACTAGCAGATGGTCGATCGTCTCCAGGGCAGAATAACACAGGCAGCAGCGAAATGGACCTCTGAATCCACGCTTCATGAGAGAATCGCCAGTCAATATTTTATTATGCATCACTAGCCACGCGAAAAAATTGACTTTCGGCAGGCAATGTGAGTACCAAATCGATTTCCAGATAGCTGGAGGATGGACTGAAGCATGGGGGATTTGAAGAGCAGAGCATCCTTTGGAAACCGAGTAGAACCCATCCAAACCCCATCCCTAGTTGTCTTGTTGGGCGAAATGAACAGGTGCAAGACCAGATAGTGTAGAAAACAATAGGTTTTGTTGAGAAAGAAGACGTTTAGGAAGGTCTGGGAGAGACCAGCCAATCCAATTTCCAAAACAATCCCAGGAACTCATATCAACCAATTGAATCAAGCCTTTGTTGATTGCCCAGTGCATAAGCTCAGTTAATGAAATAACAGAGGAGAGAGGAGGATTCCCAGAAATTTTATCCTCCCAAAGATTGATTCGCTTCCCATTACCAAGGATTCTGAAAAGATGAGTATGAAAAAACCCAAGACCTTTTCTGCAAGAGTTCCAGCTAGCAGTGCTGGATAAGGTGTTTGCAGCAGTAGCTTTTCTCAGGGAGCCTCCCTTAATATATTTCTTCCGAAAAATCTGAGTGACTGGATGGTTTTTATTCTCATATAATTGCCAGATAAGTTTTCCACTCATAGCCAGATTGGTAAGCCCAGGGTCTCGAATTTGTAGACCGCCCTCTATCATAGGCCTCTTAAGAACTTCCCAACTTACCAAATGCATCTTTCTTTGACTTCTTTTCCGCTGTTCTAGAGAAAATCCCGAAGAATTTTGGCGAACTGAGATGTAATACTCTTAGGGGCAAGCATCAGAGAGGCATGAAAAATTGGAAATGTTGAAAGGACTGTCTTAATCAGGATGAGTTTCCCAGCCTTGGTTAACCAGTGACCTCCCCAAGAAGAGATTTTGGCTTTTAACTTGGCTAACACCTCCAACCAAAGAGAGGGAGGAGACGGGCCCAGAGTTAAAGGCAGTCCCAAATACTTGATCTTTTCCCATTTGACATAACCAGGGAAGCCCAAGAATTCTAAAATTCTATTAATTGTTGAATGTTCCACATTCCATCCATAAACTGCGCTTTTAGATTTGTTAATCAGAGCTCCAGAGATTAGAGAGTAATTTTGGAGGATGGTATTAAATGCCCGAGCAATCTTCATAGAGGCTCATGTTATGTATGAAATTTGAATTATTGCATAGATTGTAGTTTTATAACTTATATATATTGGAAATGTCATTAACCTTTTTTATTTCTCAAAATGTATCATATTTTAATTTTTTTCCTATTGGCCGAGTTTGTCCCGAGTCTTTCCCGAGTCTTTTTCGAGTCGACGAGTCATATGTCAGCCGAGTCTTTGCCGAGTCCGAATCGTGCAACATTGCTTGAAACCATTTGATATAAGTAACACTGCATAAGAAACCAATGAGGAATCAACTAGTGAACTTGGGGTTTGTATACTCTTAGGAGTATTCAGAGGTATGGTAGATGGTATGGATGGTGGTATGAATGGTGTCATGACATGCATATCAGACTGTAAACATGCTTCTAAATCAGAATTATATAGTGAGGAAGCGTTGCTCAAAGACAAGTCAGGATCTAGTGAAAAATCACAATCATCGAGAGATGAATCTTAGAGACTGATAGGTGGATTATCAAAGAAAGAAATTGATATTTCTGATTCTGATATATCATAAGGTAAATCTATATCAGAAATGTGAGGGAAGGATTTAACTCTGGCACTCAAGGCATAGTTTATATCACCTTGGAACTGCGCACTATGACAGTGTTCTGAAGATTCAACATGCTTCTCTAGCTCATCTGGAACTTCGATGTAGTGCTTCTCAAGAAGCTGAGGCATGATGTCCATCTTCTTGAAACATTTCCTCTCAGGATGAAATCCCTTGCTGTAATAAGAACACTTTGATGTCCTTCCTTTCTTCATTGAACCTTCATTAGTAGGCTTCGAACTTTCATCTTCAATACTTGACTTTGGCTTCTTCTCTTTCACAATTTGCTTCTCTTTGGAGATATTCTTGCTTCCTTGAACTATGAGAGAATTATCTTTGCCCTTGGAAGATCCAAGAGCATCCATCTGGATCAATTTATCTTGCTCCTTTGTCAGTGAATCAAATAATGTACTTAAAGAAGACATTTTCCAATTAGAAATAGCAAGCCTAGTAGCATGAAAAGTAGACACAAACACTGAGTATTCAAGACTCAATTTTGATAAAATGGAAAAGATCAATTGATCTTCCTTTTTGTTAATCCCACATTGCTTGAGCAATAGAACAAGTGACTTGAATTTGGTGAAGAAACCCTCAATAGAATCGAAATTGCTTGGACTCAATGAGAATAACTCATTCTCCAACTGATGCGCTCTTAACTCATTTTGAACTCCAAAGAGAGACATTAGTTTGGTCCATACTTGGTTTGGAGTGGTCAAACCATCTAGATGAAAGAGTAGATTAGGGGAAATAGAGAGGCAAAGCAATCCATAGGCTTCATCCAACCTATTGTGCCACTTAACTTTCTCAACAACAAAATTTGGTTCATTTTTTAAAGCCATAGAAACTCTGTAGAGTCCCTTACTGCGCAATAGAATGTCAATTTTGGTTTTCCATTCATGACAGTTGAAGGTAGTCAGGATCATAGGTGAAGAAGAATCCATATTGAGATGTTAATGCGCTCAAGGAGATACTCTCTGCAACTTGCACAAATAAAACCAGGAGAAAATCTCATAAGCTTAATAACAATCTCTTCTTCAAAGAGGAATAGGAGACTGGATGCGCTCTAATAGAGAGAACAGATAGCTCCTCAACTCTGTTGAACTTGAACAACAATGCGCTTTGATACCATCTAGAAATTGTAGCTCTGATACCATGTAGAAAAAGAGCTTTGATTCAAAGAAGAAGCACAGGAGGTAGATCTTGCTACTAAGATAATTCTCACAAGTATGCACAAGGAAAATAGAGAGAAGAATAAAGAGACTGAATACAAGAGAAGTGATCCAATGATTAATTGATTATTGAATCAATGACTTGAGTGATTGATTATTACAATAGTAATACATCCTTATAAAGGAAACTTGAGTTAGTGGAAGACAACTCATGCTAGCTCATAAATCAAACTTACCAAATAAAATAAACCCCCATAGGTGGCTAAAGCACTTCCCAAATCAGTCAAGGACCTCATGAATTAGCTAAAGCATGAGTGAGTTGTCATGAATGATGGAAAAACACGCTAATCCTAGAATAATGGAGGATGGGTTGGCAACGAAAGATAGTAGTTTCCTAGTTGACTAGCTTTACCTTATCCACATAAAAGCTGGAATAAAGCAGAGTAAAGACAGAATCTGAAGGAAGGCGCAGTTATTAATTCTGGCAGTCAATAAAGTGGACAGGATCAAACCAGAATCAAGATAAAATCTCTCTTGGGGTATATATGACAAGTGTTGACCATGTAGTGCAAGTGGATGCCAACTATCTAGCCTAGTAGGTAGGAATTTAATAAAAAATGATTAAATATTTTTATCCCAAGTTATGAAGTGGGTTTATAATATTCCCACATGGATCGGTGAAAAATAACCACAATTATTACTTAGGAAAAACAAATAAAGAACTAAGTCCAAGAGAGTCTTGTTACAATGAAGGAAATTTTTGCACTTTATTTTTAAGGAATTTGAGATAATAAGAAGGAAATAGACCCTTCAAAGCAATGGTCTTCGAAGTGGTTTTTGCTTGAATTTTTCTGCACTCTTTTTTGGACAAATTTTGGCATACACCCCCCCCCACCCTTTAAAATGAAAAACCTGAAAAAACAACAAACAAAAAATTGTGAAAGATGTCCAAAATCACTTTGGGATACCTTGCATACAAGTGTAAAAATTTTTGTATAAAACTTACGAAAAATTTATTGAGTAAAGAACTTCAAATAACTTGTAAAAATGAAAGATGTTAACACGATATAATGATGCAAATAAAGATTAAATATAATGCAAAAATTATATGAGAAAATGAGTGAGGAAAGTGTGTTCTTTGTTCTTTAACTTGAAGAAGTGAAGCTTTTAACCCTAGAATCCCACTTTCCAATCTTAGCAACCTACAGCTTTAAAGGTTTTTGCTACACAAATTAGAAAGAAGTGAGTTCCAAATGATGTATAAATAAATCATATGATTCAAACAAGAATGTATGAACTTCTTAATAACAAATCTGAAAACTCATGAAATCTAACAAAAATGACTAGATCTCACCAAGGCAAAGAAATTTGCCTCTTTGGCCTCCAACCACTTTGAACAACTATGAGGCATAGAAACAAATCACCATGAGCTCAAAGACACACCAACTTTCCTCCAAAGATTTTTATTAAAATTCCCAAATCGTCGTAAATTACAAAAGCTCACAAAAATGGGAGCACAATGGAAGCAAGAGAGAGAAAGAGCATGAGAGAATGATAGATTGTTTAACCCAAATGAGGAGGGTAAGCCTCCTTAAATAGGAAAAGAGTGAGAGGGAAGGGCCCATGGAGAAGGGGGCATACTTCCTAGAGAAGGCAACTTCAAAGTTAAGAAACACTTGCATGGGGCCCCTTTTTTTTGCCTCTAATGTCACCTTAGGAACATAATATAACATTTGGAAACTTAATTTCCCCTTCCCAAGTGACTTTAGTCACTTTACAAAATTTTGCCATTCTAATTAATGGTCAATTTTCTTGATTTTTTTGACTAACTTAGGAAAATATGTCCAAAACCTTATTAAAACTCAACGACTTGACACCAAACTTGGTCCAAGGGTGTAGGGGGTCTTATGCCATTGATTTTGAGTATCCATACCCCTATTTATGGGCATTAGGTGCCACTTAACCCTCTTTACATTACAACGTTTTTTTTCAATGTCGAGGGACATTTTTTAATCACCAAAAATAAAAAAAATCCTAGGAAAAACTTAATGAAATTCCGCAAGACTCTAGATAATATCTAGCATGGTAATATTCAACACTTCTAGACCTTAATCTCCCCATGGACTCGATCATTATAACGCCTTTCACCACTTTGGAGGAATTTTTGAGTGAAAAACTCAAATAATTAAAATCGCTAAAAATGAATTTTAATTATCCAAGGGAAAAAACACTTGATGAAATGACTTCCCTAATGATAAAGTCCTAGGTAACTAAGTTTTACAAAATTTGACCCTCATGCTGACATATCATTACAAAATCCCCCACAGGGGTGCATAATATTCATGGAGAAAAGTTAAGAGGAGAAAGAGACAAAACTACCTCACTTGAAAAAACTTTGTCAAGTACATCTTGATCATCTTCATGGTACATGGTACAAGTGCATGGTACATGGTTGCCCACCTAGTTGGTTAGGTGATCAACAATCTACGTAGACTAAGACGTACAACCTATAGAACAAATCCTGTTCAAGTAAGGTCGTCAGTTAACAATAATATTAATGTCAACACTTTCATTAATATCTTACCAAGTGACCACAAAAATAGGTCAATGAGACTAAAAGATTAAGTGTAATACAACCAATTTTTACACACTTTTACTATGACTTAGCTAAGTAATACTGAAGCTCTGAAATCTCCATTAGCAAAAATATGGACACATTGGTCTGAGTGTTATAAATAATGACTTGATTATTCATGTTCTTATGATGAAGGGCAACTTTTTACCAAAAAATGTTCCTCTCGAACTTGAGCAGAAACTTTGAATTACATAGAAGAACTCACGATGTCATTGTGCTTAAAACTGTTGTAAAATAAAATGACTTAGAGATCTGCATGCCAGAATGTTAAAAATAGTGCAGCTACGAGACCCATTCTCAGGGAGGATGGTACCTTAGTCAGTTAACTAGGGTTCTTGGTCAGTGAACCAACCAGAGTAAGTCCCTAGAAGGTACCCTAGGGCCCCCAACAATCTCCTGGGGTTCTTGGTCTAGGACCAAGCAGGGTGATGCCATGGCAAAGTCCCTAGCATGTGGCTAGGGCCCCTATATGTCTCTAGGGTATTCTGGTCTGGGACCAAACAGTTTATTGGTCATAAGGACCAAGCAGATCCTGTAGGTTGAGACAGAGACTTCCTGGTCTGGGACTAGGTAGATTCTTTGTCTGGGACCAAGTGGTTCCTGCAGGTACGTACCTGGTCAGTTAACCAGGGGGATCTTGGTCAGTTGACCAAGTGTCCTCTTCTCCTAAATGGTTATTGCTAGGTTGTTTCTCAATGGACTGGCCAACACTTAATGATGTCACTAGCACTTGACTATTAGGAGTAGTATAGAGAACCAGAGGATCACTTCATCCAGTTTGGACCGACCTTATACGATGATGATAAAATTCATAGTTATTGTATGGAACACATGTGGACAATATACCTTGAGAGAGAAAGATTAAAGTCTTGTGGGTAAAAGGTGTTTCCCCACATTGATGGTACACCTTGGTCCTGTGGGTAAAAGGGTTTTTTCTCCACCTTGGTCTTGTGGGTAAGGGGGGTGTCTTCCCACTTTGTTGTGACCCCTCTTGTTGACTTGTGGTCTTATGTTTTTCTTATTGGTCCTAGCGCCCATCTTGGTTGTGGTGCCTTGACCCTTTTGTTATGATAACTTAACTTTATTATTTTTATTGTTTTCATTTTTGTATGACCATTTGACCATTGGTACCCTATTCTCAGTCAACTTAACTTTATTGTTTTTATTTTTTGTATGACCACTTGACCATTGGTACCTTGCTAAGTCAACATAATATTATTTTTATGTTATGATTGGTAAATCTACTACAATATAGGGTTGTTAAGTGGCCCTTCTAGAATGCATGTCAAGATTATAAATTAAGTTCTAAATTTCATTTTTGAAGGGTGTCTTGACAAGAGAAAAAGAGATCTGATCCATTGTCTGTTGTAGGGTGCCCTGCTGCTCCATTGTCTTGGCGTCAAGGGTTTTTATGCTGCTATTTTAGACTGCTATCCTCTGTTGCTACTGGTTTGGGGCTGTCTTCTTCTCTTTTCGAGCCATCTAAGGCTGTCGCCCTACTGTCTTGATTCCTAATGCTGAACCGTGACATTATTGTGGGATGCTTTGAGCTGGGTGTGACCTCCTTGTGTTTGCTAAGGGGAGGACAATACTTTCTTGTTGCTGTTAAATTAGACCGTGACCTTGCTGCTGTGTATTAGAGTGGGTTGTGACCTTGTTGGCTACCCATATTTGGGTCGTGACCCTTGTTGGCTGCCCAGACTTGGTCTGTTACCCTGCTGCTGGCCATTAGAGTGGGCCGTGACTCTTTAATGACAGTTTAGACCTGAGCCGTGATTTGTTGGGGCTGCCCTAGGCTGGGCGTGATCTCTTCAAGGGCTGCTAAGCTTAGCTGTGACCTCCTGTTGACTGTTAGACTTGGGTTGTGAGCTGTTTGGGTGCCTTAGGCTGGGCTGTGACATGTTTGTATGTCACAGACTTGGCTCGTGACCTGTTGGGTGCCTCAGACTTAGTCCATGACCTTGTTTGAGTGGGTTAAGACCTTTGGTTGCTAACTGAGGTCTGCTTGTGTGTGGGCTGTCATCATCTTTGGTCTGCTGCTATTTATTTGGGTTTTCCATCCTTGTTGACTGGGTTACCTTGACTACTACTGTACTTGACTAAACCTACAATACTCTATTCTCTCTCTTAGGTTGTCCTATGTTCCTTTGGTGATTTGTCTTCAAAAGACAAAAGTCTGATCTAAAAAGAATATCCGAGTATAAGGAGGGCCTAAACCCACTTTGTTTTCTTTTCTTTACTGTTTATTAGTTTTGTTCATTAATTTGTTTTTTAGAGTACTGCTGTTACTGTTAATGTTCTAACTTCTATTTCCTTGCAATTGATAAGTTCTATCTCAAGGACCAACTTTAACATTGATCACTGAGGACTGAGGAGTGTTAAAGTTTAAAGAGATGGAAATTATGTTCTAATTGTATTACAGCTGTACTGTTCTGTATCTAGCATTGATTTAGATTTTATCTGAAGCGTTAAAGTACAATTTTAAAAATTTTCTATCTCAAACCCTAACCTACCACAAATTTCAACACAAAATACAGTATGCAATGAAACCAGATGCAACAACTAGTATCCAACATAAAGAAACATGCATTAAGATGAGATAATTCACAGACATGGGAGAATAACCATGGCAAATAATTCACATAAATCTGGGAGAATAACCATGACAAATAATTCACTAAACTAATTTTCCATGCAGCAGGTACAAGCAATACTACTTGCCCACAAGGGGCACTTCGTCTCCTATGTAAAGTTTCCTTTAATATTCAACTAGGGCTAAATAGTGCATTCAAAATATCTACTAATAACCACACATGAATATCTTTTACAGTATGCAGCGGAATATAAAATTGAGAAATAACTCACAACATCACTGCACAATAATGACACAGTTATTTTGGGTATGGAAACCCCCGGAAAAACCCAAGATGGGAAAACCAGTGCAGCAGTCAGATATAGATTTTATTATGAGAAAATATGGAACGTTACAATCACTGTAAATTCACCCAAACCTGGCGAATGCAAGTACACGACAGAAACACTAGACGAACCCCCAGCTAATCCTCTGCACCCCCTGAGAGAGTGTATGACCCAGCTGTACGACCTCACACGTGTGGATTCGTGCGACTAATGTATGAAATCCGTACGACCACGCTGGCAGTTGTATGGAATTCGTACGAAATAGTATGACCTTCCTCCTGCAGCTCTGCTCGTCGACCTGTGTGGGTTCTGTCTGCTCGGTGACCCTGCTCCTCGATCCTCCGTCTTCCCAACTAAATCCTTTGTCTGACTTTTCTTCACTTGTCTGTATCTTGTCTCTGTCGGAATACAAGTGTGTGTGTGTTGTCTCAACCAATTGAGCTCTCTTATATAACTTTAGGCAAAGCGTAAAACCTAATTTCACTTTTACTTAAAGTCAATAATCATTTTAATTATTTTTCAAAGTAAACTTAGGAAAAATAATTAAATACAACTGGTTTCCTGTTTTAGAGTCTTCTGCATGCAAGGACACTTGCATGCAGGAATACCTTCCTTGTTGCTGCTAATCTAACACTCCCTCTCAATGAGGCTTACAGAAGGCAATCACGTTGTTGCAAGGGAGAATGCACACACATCCATAGTCACGCAGAGAACCAGTCTCGCAGATGAACAATCATGTGGATGAGGAAGTCACACGAAGGTACAGGCTTGCGAGCACGTAGAGGAAGCAATCATACGGAGGTGCAGTCACGTAGAGTACGCGGAGGACATTCATGCTGATAAACAACAGACGGTCACGCCGTAGTCACACTATGGTAGATCATGCTGGAGCAGGGTGCTCATGGTCACACCGGAGAAGAGTGAATTGTCCTGCTGAGAGTAAATACACAACCACGTAGGTGGGAGATGGGAACGGTCACACGAAGGAAGGGATTGCAGTCATGCGAAGGAAACAGTCTTGCTGGAGCAACAGAGTAGACATGGTGAGCAGCAAAGGAAAAACGATCATGACGAGTGATACACGGTTACGTAGCTCATAGAAATGCAGCTAGCTGAGCATCGAAGGATAGATCACACGGGTCAACTTTATAACCTTGACTATCCTTAAGATAGGGTATCATAGGTCAAATAAAAAAATGGTCCAAGATAAAATCATAACCAATGGTCTAAAGGTTTAATAAAGTAAAACTTATAAAATAAAAAATGACTTAGGGTAGTATAATAAAGGTCCAAATCAAAGACATAAAAATGAATGGTCTAATGGTCATAACATAAAACCATAAGATAAAAAGGTCCAAAGGTTTAATAAAATAAAACATAAAGTAAATAAGTGGTCCAATGGTTATAAAACCATAAAGTAAACAAATGGTCCAAAGATCATAAAACCATAAAGTAAATGGTCAAAGGTTATATAATAAAACCATAAAGTAAATGGTCCAACCAAAATAAATGGAACTTAGGTTAGTGTACCAAAAATAAAACTCATAAGGTAAGAGTCATCATAACAAAGTTACACACAAAAGAGTGTTAGGACCAAGTAAGATAAAGGACCATGAGTCAACAAAGGGGGCCACAATAAAACAACCCACAAACCCACAAGATCAAGGTGAACCATATAAGGTGGACAAACAACTTCTTTATAGGACCAACAAGACCAGTAAACTTTTCTCTCTCAAGGTACATTGTTTTATATATTTTGTCATCATTGTATAAGGGGAAGATCCAAACCGAATGGTACGATCCTTTTTCCTCAATATTGCTCCTAAGCGTTAGGTGCTAGTGACATCATCAAGGGGTGTCCAGTCCCTTGAGAAGCAACCTAGCAGTAACGATTAGGGGAGAGGACATCACACATCATCTTCCATTCTTAAAGAATTGCTCTCAGCTCTAGGCTGAGTTTCAGTCCCAGACAGAATCATGTTGATCAATTCATGGACCCCGACTGGGTCCTCCATTCTCTCGGAGAATAGTCCTCAGTACTAAGCTGAGCTTCAGTCCTAAACTGAAAGATGATTAACTACTTGCAGGACCTGCTTGGACATTGTTTCCCTGGTCCCATCCAAAATATGTCTCTGTCTCTACCTACAGGATCTACTTGGACATTCTGTCTCTAGTCCTAGACCAAAATACCCTAGAGGCACATAGGGGCCCTAGCCACATGCTAGGGGCTTTGCCATGGCATCGACCTGCTTGGTCCCAAACCAAGAACCCCAGGAGACTACTGGTGGCCCTAGGGTACCTTCTAGGGTCTTACTTTGCCCTAGTTAACTGACTGGGGTACTATCCTCCTTGAGACTGGGTCTCGCAGCTGCACTAACTTTAATACTCCCTCTCAGCAAGAGAGGCATTCTCAACAACACTAAGCTTGTCTTGGAAGTGCTTAGAGTTTGACAGAGGCTTAGTCAACACATCAATAAACTTGTCTACTTGACAGAGCAGACTGCATCACGACCCAGACATGGTTAACCTTCGCCTTGATGTGTTCCTACTTGTCACAGGATTTTCTAAGAGCTTGATCTTTTATAGATCTACTTGGAAGTTATAATTGACTTCTTGTTGAGAATCACTTTTTGCACGTCATTTAACATCTTTCAAACCTGTTGTCTGGTTGCCACCTCATAAATGGAGGTTTCTAAAACAGTGATGTAGCTCATCTGAGATATTAAACCAAAGTAATCATGAACCTCTCAATAGGTTACTCAAAGAGATCAACTGAAGACTCCTTGACCTCCTCCCTCTTCTCATTTAGGAGAGATGACTCATGGGCTGAGCTTACTTCCATGTCTATATAACTGGGGAGGGTTCTTTGAAAACTTTCTTCCAGGGAGATCACAACTTTTCTTTGCAATCCCATTCTGTTGGGGATTGAGGAGCACTTTTGGCTCTCTCTTGATCACTAAACTTACCAGTTGTTCCATTCTATCAATAACAAATGCCTAGTAGTTTCTTTGGAGAATGAATATCCAACATAACTGATCCTGCAATTTGTGGAGCCTCTTGCTCCCTCTTTACACGAGTACTCGGCTCCCTCTTGAGCTGTGCGATTAATTCTAAGCATAAATAGGATCTGCAAGCATTCATTACTTGTCACATCCTCCTCCTTTATAAGTTAAGATTGATTGTCATCAATTTCACACACTAACATGATTTTATCATTCATATATGTACACTACAACTATCTTAATGCTATCAAGAGCATATCTACATGTCATGACAATACTAAGAGTCAACATGAATTGGGATAGGAAGTCCTCCCTATATCTTCCGTTATATAGAGATCACATTGTGCATCACATTGAATATGTACCCATAGAGGTATCAACATTATATGATCTTTATGCAATAGTATACATGCATTGGCACAATTTAGATCATAATCCTAGACATAAGATTAAGCTCTAAGCTTTTGATTTAAGCATTCTATGCCATTGTCCTTTAAATCTGAGCATGCATTTCTTGAATAATTTCATGTATCATCATACAACATAATCCAAGATATTTAAATGATCATAAATTCTAACTTCCTTGTGCCAACAATCCTTTATCACATCCATTAATGAGTCATAAAACTCTTTTGCACAAATCAATGATAAACTATAAGGCATCATAAATAAGTGGGCTTTCTTACTTATCATTTGCTAATATACCTCTTTCATGGGTTATCATGTTCACAATCTTATCAAATCCAATTTCTGATAACACTTGTTAGTACTATTGATATAAATACATCTCTTTGTTCAGCTGTCATTGATCTAGTCAATTAAGTATCAAATCTTTTATCATCTTTATCACCTTGATGGCCAATGAACTCCTTCAGTCAAGATCTGTAAAGTTCAAATCCAACAATTCAAATCCTTACTGTTACTTTGGCAACCCTTACCTTAGGATCATTGTAGACTCTGTTGCCCTCAAAACAGAGTTAGCTACAACCTAAGCTTTGATACCATGTTGAAGTTTTAGGGTTAGAGGAGTTTTTAACACAAGTAGTAAACTTTAATGCATGAACATATAGACTCACATTCAAAATAGTACCGCTTAATAAAATTCGAACTGTAATAAAAACAAAACATAATTTTCATCTCTTTCAACTTAATGCTCCATTAGTCACTGCGTTAAAGTTGGTCCTCGAGAATCATCAAATGCCATGTACAGTAACAACATGATAAAATAATGTATAGTAGATATCAATAGTAAAGAATCATAGCCAATATTTGAATCAACCTTATACTCAGATACTTTAGGTTAATCTTGTCACCTATGGGACAAGTCAACTGAGTAAACAAATGTCGTACCTTGAGAGAGAGGGTTAAAGCAGAAGGAAACATACTTCAAATTCTTAGTTAGCAGGAAGAGAAACTTCAATTCAATACTCGAACTTTAACAACACAGTCATACCCAGTACACAGGAAATCAGTAGAGACTCACAATCATACGGAGCAGTGACACATAGTCAGGGATAAACTTCACACTGGGCAGTGACCCAAATTTTGCTGAGTAAAGACAA
Organism: Pseudotsuga menziesii; assembly: GCA_001517045.1. Classification (NCBI taxonomy): domain Eukaryota; kingdom Viridiplantae; phylum Streptophyta; class Pinopsida; order Pinales; family Pinaceae; genus Pseudotsuga; species Pseudotsuga menziesii. Next base: position 236,750 of record LPNX010831004.1, on the reverse strand, counting down.
ACCATTCGCGCCGAGTAATGACAAAGCTGTTACGCTGCAAGGGAGAGCAGTAAGGATGCAAGGGAGAAAGATCATGCTGCAACAAATATCAGTCTTGGTGCTGCAAGGGAGAAAAGTTCACGTTGCTTATAGAAGGCAGTCATGCTGTTGCAAGGGAGAATGCACACACACCCACAATCACGCAAAGAACCAGTCTCGCGGAGGAACAGTCATGTGGATGAGGAAGTCACACAGAGGTACAGACCTGCGAACACGTAGAGGAAGCAATCATAGGGAGGTGTAGTCACGTAGAGTACGCAGAGGACATTCACGCCAATAAACATTAGATTGTCACGCTGTGGTCACACTAGGGCAGATCATGCTGGAGCAGGGTTCCCACGATCACACCGGAGAAGAGTGAACCATCCCACTGAGAGTAAATACATAGCCGTCCAGGTGGGAGATGGGAACAGTCACACGAAGGAAGGGATTGTAGTCATGGAAAGGAAACAGTTGCGCGGGAGCAACATAGTAGACCCGGTGAGCAACAGAGGAAACACGATCACGCTGAGTGATACACGATTACGCAACTCATAGAAATGCAGCTAGCTGAGCATTGAAGGATAGATCACACGGGTCAACTTTATAACCTTGACTATCCTTAAGATAGGGTATTATAGGTCAAATAAAAAAATGGTCCAAGATAAAATCATAACCAATGGTCTAAAGGTTTAATAAAGTAAAATATTATAAAATAAAAAATGACTTAGGGCAGTATAACAAAGGTCCAAATCAAAGACATAAAAATGAGTGGTCTAATGGTCATAACATAAAATCATAAGGTGAAAAGGTCCCAAGGTTTAATAAAATAAAACATAAAGTAAATAAATGGTCCAATGGTTATAAAACCATAAAGTAAACAAATGGTCCAAAGATCATAAAACCATAAAGTAAATGGTCAAAGGTTTTATAATAAAACCATAAAGTAAACGGTCCAACCAAAATAAAAGGAACTTAGGTTAGTGTATCAAAAATAAAATTCATAAGGTAAGAGTCATCATAACAACGGTACACACACAAAAGAGTGCTTGGACCAAGTAAGATAAAGGACCATGAGTCAACAAAGGGGGTCACAATAAAACAACCCACAAACCTACAAGATCAAGGTGAACCATATAAGGTGGACAAACAACTTCTTTATAGGACCAACAAGACCAGTAAACTTTTCTCTCTCTCAAGGTACATTGTTTTATATATTTTGTCATCACTATATAAGGGGAAGATCCAAATCGGATGGTGCGATCCTTTGGTCCTCAATGTTGCTCCTAAGGGTTAGGTGCTAGAGATATCATTAAGGGGTGGCAAGTCCCTTGAGAAGCAACCTAGCAGTAACGATTAGGAGAGAGGACATCACACATCATCTTCCGTTTTTTAAAGAATGGCTCTCAGCTCTAGGATGAGTTTCAGTCTCAGATTGAATCATGTTGATAAACTCTTGGACCCCGACTGGGTCCTCCATTCTCTTGGAGAATGGTCCTCAGTACTAAGCTGAGCTTCAGTCCCAGACTGAAAGTTGATCAACTACATGCAGGACCTACTTAGACATTGTGTCCTTGGTCCCAACCCAAAATATGTCTCTGCCTCTACCTACAAGATCTGCTTCGACATTGTGTCCCTGGTCCCAAACCAAAATACCCTAGAGGTACATAGGGGCCCTAGCCACATGCTAGGGGATTTGCCATGGCATCAACTTGCTTGATCCCGAACCAAAAGCCCTAGGAGAGTATTGGGGGCCCTAGGGTACCTTCTAGGGTCTTACTCTGCCCTAGTTAATTGACTAGGGTATCTTTCCTAAGAATGGGTCTCGCAACTGCACTAACTTTAATTATTGTACTGATTTCCTCTAAGGAAAGTTAGCTGGGTTTTGTCCCAAGATTGGGTTTCCTACAATAAAATCTTTGTGTCTATTGTGCATGGCTGTTCTTCTATGATCTTGTGTTTTTGCTGCAATTTGAATTTAAGTTTTTAGTGTATAATTATATAATGATAACAGTGGGATGAAGTTAATGTTCGAAAATCATCAAGATGTGAAAATTGTATTTCTATTGCTATAAGAGAATTCAACAAAAAATAGCACCAAAACAATTAATTTCATAAAAAATTCACAAGAAATTTCCTTGGTGGATGTGGTGTACGGATCCATACAAATTTAATCAGTGTTGTCTATAATTTTGTATCGTACAGTTGTACAGTTGATTGTATAGGTTTATTGTATGTTGACTTAATTATATTGTATGATAATGTCTATACAGTCTCGTATGGTGGCTGAAATTGACTGTGTGCAATTTGTATAGTCTATTGTTAAATCTTCCTAGAAACGGTGGCTCACGATCCTTACTGCCAAATTTTGACAGCTATATAGGCACTCACTTGCGGTTGGAATATGGTTGTTGTACAATCACTAAGAGTTGGTTGCTAGTTTCAGTGAAACCCTTTTGTCCCTTTGATGTGCTATGCTAGCAGTCTCTCTATCCGTCTCTGTTGGCAACAATGGTTGGCTCTACACACACTTTCACAAACTTCATGGCTCTAGCTGAGCTTTAATACCATATCATGGAAATTGAACACATAAAAAAACCAAGATTAACTTGGAAGAGTTAGTCATATTGTATTGCATCAATGAGAAAGTGAAAGCTCTCTTATTAAGGGTTACAGTCAAGTTGAGTCAATCCACTTTATGAATGTAGGATAGATCGAGAGACCCAATAATGTGAAATAAAACATAAAAAAGCTAAGTCACCTGACACGGGGACACAGGACACGAAAATACGAGAGTCCGACACGGACACGGTGACCCCCGGAATCAGGACACGTAGGATACGTTTTATATACATATATATATTTTTCTAAAAATATATATTAAAATTTAAAAATATAGACATATAGATCCAAAAATATTTAGAAACTAGAACATTTATAAATATTCAATAGAAATTACAATAAAAATACATTACTGATTACACATTTGTCATTCACAAGTCATGATTCACAACACATTTGTCATTCACAAATCACATTGAGACACATAGATGCATGTCGGAACCATATTTCTCATTAAGTCATCAAAATCAAAATGTATACAATGTACATATATGTCGGAATGCCACTTGGCACTGGCAAATGCCAAATAGACTAAAGTCTAATAGTAAATACAAAAAGGGGTGGATCAAGATGGGAGAATCCCATATGTCAGTAGTCCTCCTCCATGCTTGAATCAACATCAACATACTCATCACTGCCCCTGCCCTGATCCTCATCCTCCTCCCCCTCCTCCTTCTCTCTGCCCATCTGATGATCTGCATTTGCTGCTGTGGAGGCTGACCCCTCTATACGATCACTATCATCAAAAGTGACCGGCTCTAGCACTGGATCATTAAGATCCATGTTGGCTAATGCCAACTCAATACTGCTGTCCAAACCCATATCATCAGGAAAGACATCCCACATCTTTGTCTTTCCCTTCACCCACTCCTCCCTCTTCCTGTAAATAAGACAAAGGTTGGAGTGCACATACACCATTGACTCTGCCCTGGACTGCTCAAGCCTGCTCTTCTTCACACTGTACAAGTTCCCATATGTGCTCCAATTCCTCTCACAACAAGAGGATGATGTAACTTGAGAGATGATCCTCAAGGCTAACTTCTGTAGAATAGGGGATGTTGCCCCATGAGTTTCCCACCAAGCATAGGGTTTCTTACCCCCCCTATCTCTAAGCACATCATAGCCTCCAAATCTCCCAGTGCCAGTGGAAAAATCTACAAAGCCCTCCTCTGCCTCCTCAAGCATGTCGCTATCCTGAAATAGCCGTCTAAGTGCTATCTTCCTCCCATGTGCAATCTTTGCACCCATGTGAGGAGGGACTCTTTGTGAGGCCCTCGATCCACCAGTGAGCCACTCCTGAGTGTAGAACTTGGGGTTCAAGGAGTGGGCCAAGCAATGCAAAGGTGTGCAATTCTTATCCCACCTGGAGATAAGAATATCCCGAATAATGGTCCATAAGTTCTCTGTCGATATCCCATACTTGGGACACTCATTCTCCATGACAATGGACCTCATGGACTCAATCATGGAATCCCACCCCTCATAAACCTTTGCTAGGATGGGCTGGTCCGTGTCTGCAAATCGCAACAAAGAAATGATTGGCTCCATGATCTTAATGCTAAGATCTACCGTGTCCCACCAACCATCATCTAACACTCTGTGCTTCACCTTTTGTGAAGCAGCCTGATTCGTCTTTCTCCAAAAAGCCCAAAACTATGAAATCACCATGGACCCAAGAGCGGTTTTGATCTCCCTCAACCTCTTCAGCATGATGAATGAGGAAGCAAACTGAGTATCTGCAATCTTCAACAATGAAAGCTGTGTGTACTATTTGTAGATGGTGAGGGCATCTGTGTGGTTTTGTACAAAGTTACGGATATGGCGTGCATCCTCAATAAGGTTGCCAATCCATGTCACATCTGAAGCAATGGCTTTCACTGCTAAATTCAAGGAATGGACAATGCAAGGTGTCCAAAAAACCTGTAAGAGCAATAAAAGCATGTATCAATGACTCTACAACACTAACATTGCAATGACCAAATTCAAACAATGAGTAAATTAGAAATGAAAGGTGTCCAAAATGAACATACTTGTGGATATTTAGCTTCCACAATCATGCCAGTAGCCTTGCAAGCAGGTGCATTGTCCGTGATGATTTGTACACATGAATCAACACCTACTTCTTCAATGGTTTTGTTGAATAAATCACCCATAAATTGTGCATCCTTGTATTTCCCAAGAGCATCCACCGCTTTCAAGAACAACGGTCCATTTTTGGAAGATACCATGAAATTGATGAGTGGATGGCGTGCGGGATCCGTCCATCCATCAGAAACAATACTCAAACCGCATGAGGGCCATGTTATTCTAATTGGCTCAAGGATTTTATCTACCTCCTTTGCTTTAACCAACAATGTGGTTCTAAGCTTCTCTGAACCAGGAGGCACATAACCACTTGGATCTCGTTCCAAGATAGTTCGAACCGTCTCAAAATACAATGGTGACCGTGCAACATTGAATGAGATGAAGTTGAGGTAGAAGAAAAATGCAATGGTAAGGTCTACCTCTTCTCGCGCCTCTTGTTGGAAAATCCTATCCATTGGACCACCTGTAGATTGCCTCTTTCTTGTTTGATAAGTATCCCCACGCCCATGAATGCTAGGTGGAAATGGAGTCTTAGTGCTACAGGACTTCCTCAAAAATGGAAGAGGATCATCCTCTTTTTTCTTGCTTGCTGCTGCCACCTTCCCTAAGCCAACATGATCCTCTCTTTCCATATCCCTCCTTTTGGTTAACACTCACCGCTTTGCATGAAGAAATCCCACAAGAAGGAAGGGCCAACAAATGGCCCTTAACTCGGAAATATGTGCTCATGAACTCATGGTTGCAAAAATTGTATCTCCAAGACACATTGCCTCCCCCACCAAGTTTTGCCCCGGCTCATCTTTCCTTGTCACATACTTCCACAAAGGGTATTTTTTTTCTTGGGCTTGTTGTCTTTGCTAAAACAGGGTTAAATGGAGCATGAGCTCCACTAGCAGCCGATGGAGCACTTGACGGAGGAGGAGAACTGGTTGTGCTTGGTGGAATAGGAGGGGAGGCCCTACATGGTGCATTTCTCCCTTTCCTTTGCCCCCTACCTCCTGCCCTAGCTGATTGAGACATTCCTTTTCTTGTGTGATGGTTGAGCTTGCAATCCTCTCCATAAATCCATCGGAATGCACTTGGAATCGCTTGGAAACAATGGATAGCCTTCAAATCTCCTTCAAAACTCCTTCACCTGCACATAAAACTCACTCTCAACCAATTGCTTCCTTGCAAATGACAGAAAGAAAGGCAAAAAATTGTTTTAAAACAAACCCGGCTCTCTTTTCCGCCATTTACGTGTCCTGTTTTTGGGACACGCTGCGATTTTGTGTCCGATTCGATATTTTTTGGTGTCCTGTTTTCGGATTCGCCTGAAAGTCGAATCGGACACAAATTCAGATCGAATCGTGTCCGATTCGATCCCCACGGGACACGAGGGCCTCCAGGATGAATCCGGTTTCTTAGCATAAAAGTGTAAAATAACCTAATGTTGAAGTGACTTTATTAATGTTTGTGTAGTATCCTATTGATCATTCTAATATGAGATTTATTTTAACAATATACACATACAAATGAGCACGAAGGTGGAGAGAAAATAAAAGAGAGAATTTTATTATTGATGCCTGTAAAGTTTTCACCTCATTCCCCAAACTGGTTTCATGCCTCCATTTTCATAGTTTAATGCCCAACCCAATTAGTCATTAAAGCTGCAAATTAGGGGTTTTTCTCATAAACAAATTGACAGAAACACATGAAAATTTTTACAACTTTTATGATCAGAAATTATAAACACAGTCAGACATAAAATATTCTGACTCAGAATTTTTGGTCAACTGACCCAGGCAAAACCCCAACCTCCGGGGAAAACCTGTGAGAGAGAGTTTCTTTATTTCTTCAATCAACAGTACAGCAGAAAATAAAATTCCAGTCACAACTTATCTCAACCAGATGAGAAAACTTCAGCCTCGAAATTCGAGCTGCTTCAGAAATTAATTTTCAGAATTTTCTGTCTGCTAACCACCTCGATTTTTGTGCTGCTACAGGACTGTATGGACGGATTGTATGGACTGACAGTACGGACTGATACCTCGATTTTCATGCCAACAGGAACATCAAATGACTACCTCGAAATTTGTGCCCCTCTGCCTCGAAATTCATGCCCTTTCTCAGACTGAAATCCACTGTACGGACAGATACAGTATGGCTGCAATAAATGCCTGAATTGTATGGCTGCAATAAATGCCAGACGGGGTTTTCTGCTCAATTTTTGTTCCAATGACTGCTGTACGGATGCATTGGGAAACGTGCCAGTTCAAATTGCATGGATTCTTGGGAATCATGCCTCTGCTCAATCTGCTCTCCCTCTCTCAAATTCGACTTGCTCTCTCTCTTGTTCTCCAATTCTCATAGAAACAAAAATGAATTGTCTCTCTTGCCTTTCCCTTGCCTTTTTGATGTTTAATGAGGGTAGCTGAATGGACATCTAATCCAAGGGCCCACATTGGCTTTTAGATCAATGGATGGAAAATAATGTGCACTTTATTTCTCTCCAAAAATAATTTCATTCAACTTAAAATTAAATATTTCCAAAAAGTCACTTTAATCACTAAAGTGAAATTAAATGCTCATCTCAAGTCATTTAATGCGAGGGTCATGTTATTTTCCCCTTTTAAGTGACTTAGGCAAAAAGTCACTAGGGGAACAACTTCATAGGTATAAAAATCAACAATGCCACATTATATACATCTCTTCTATTACACAACGGAAATCACCAAACATAACATTCTTACATCATCTCTAATACGTTATGGTGGTTTAACCACATAACCTCCAACTGTAACACTTAATGCTACATTGGTGACATGTCACTAGCCTCTAACATATAATGTGGCCACATTGTACAATCACTTATGCCTCTTAACTTTAATTTTATTGGAGTATTGTTGCCCAAAAAGAGTTATCATCATGAGTGGTGACATAATCATTGCATTTTGTTTGTCCTTTTCAATCTTTGTTAATCACAAGTACATATCAGTGCAAATAGATTGAGTTAGAATAAGAGATTTAATGATAATTGTCATGTTCCTGTGAATGATGTTGTGGTTTTTGTTTCTTTTTCTTATTGATTTAAGTCATGCACACATATATTATTGGTGGATTAAATTTGTCTTCTTGTTGTTTCCAAACTCGTCAATTTATTAAGATTATAAATTTGGCTCCTTTCTACTGTTTAGAACCTTTTACAGTACAAGTGAAATAGCATCTACAGTGAAATAAGGGACAAAGTATAAGAGTCTTTGCCTTTAAAAAACATTGTCCTGGAGCAAAAGTTGGATAAAACAAAGGGTTCGATTGTAATTTGTACCATATATCATATATGTTATTGATGAATCAATCAATTTCAGTTATTAATTTTGAAAGGCAAATTCTCTAGTTGAACCCTTGTAATTGTTTTTAGAAAAGCTGGATGGTTTACACAAAATTTTGTTTGACTTGTAATTCATTTTTAACTTGGTTTCTGTTGATGTAAAATTTGGCTCTTAAACTCCTTGCTGATGGTTGTTTGTTCTTTTCTTTGTTTACACAACCAGTCCAGAAGCAAATAGTCTAAAAGCCAAATTTACATTGAAAGAATCATGTCCAAGATGAGAAATATTGATTCAATTTGTGCAATTTGGCAGAGTTCTTTGAAAGAAAGAAAGGAACTATATTATTGTCTGCAAATGATCAAATTAGGTCAATAGGACTCAAAATACATTAATCAATGATGCTGCCAATGTGGGAGTGCCCAAGGCATCTCCTGAAAAGGAAAGACAAAAAACATGAACCTAGACTAGTAAAAGGATAAGTAAAAAAATAACAAGAAGTTGTGGAATTTGTATTGATGCCAGTGGACTTATAATGAATTATTTTTTCAGGCTCACACTGGTAGCGTGGTAAAGATAGTATGGGCTCCTCCTGAGTATGGAGACGTCATTGCTTCTTGTAGTATAGATGGGACTATTTCACTGTGGGAGGAAGTTGAAGCAGGTTTGATTCAGTAATTATTGTAATGCCAGTTGTCTAATTTAGAATATATACTGGAACCCACATGCAAGGTAATATTTAGTTGGTTTATTTCATATAGAAGTACATGGTACATGAATGTTCACAAAATACATTTCCTTATTCATTTAATATATTTTCATTTTGTTGGCTTCTGTTATGGCTCTGTCTCCACAGCGATGAAACCCATACACAATAGAGAAATAATCAATTATAATGATTATCATGTTATGCATATCTACTCAAACAACTAAAGGGATGTGATTATGAAGACATGCATTGTTCATGTAACAGAATTCTTGCACCATTAGAGAAGTTGTATGGCTGACTTAGACCTCCAAATAGAAACCACATAGAAACTGATAACTCATTTTGCTCTAGGAGATAGCGTGTTGGTGACTCCACCTCATTCCATAGCCACAAGCACATGATAACCTTGCTTGTTATTTCTGAGCCCTTACCCACATATGGATTGCGATGCTTTAGGTTGCACCATGCTTAGATAGCATTTAAGTTCTCAATTATTAGATAATATTTTGGATGTAAAATAATTCTAAATGACAGAGAGCAAATAGAGATAGTAGAAACATATGTGTATATTAAATATATGCAAATACATGGACAAATTCCCTTATAGCAACAAAAATAAAACACATACTCATTGTTATCATCAAATATGTACGAAGAAAAGGATCTTGTCTTGTGGACTCAACATGGGGATTACATAGCCACAATAAGTCTGATGAAGAATGACCAACCTGCACTTTGTCCACACATTTCTATATATTGGTAGACTAACAATCAATGGGAAGTTGGGCAGATGCAATCATTGATACAATTCTGAATTCTCTGCTTTTCAGCAACTTAGTTGCAAATATATAAAGATATTGTTTAAATATATAACCATATCAGAGAATTAAACATCTCAATCCCCTATTCGTTTTAATGAGATTTTATACGGGATAAATACAAATTTACTCCCAACATCTATCTTCCTATTAAAGAATTGAGCTAGCTACTCAACAAGGGCAAAAGTACAACTTCAAAAATAGAGGGGTGGAAATAGTAACATCAACGACAGCAATAAGTTTATGTCTCAATAAGATGTTGGCTTAATGGTATTAGGAGCTGATGATGGTCCTCTTGGCATAATTATCTATTGCTTAGGTATAGGAGAGGCTCAACAACAATGGGGAGTAATTGCTGCAATAGAAGGTCATGCTGCAAATAGGTACACTGCTTCTTGAGGACAACATAGATATTGTGTGGTCAGTACTATTGGTTTGGATGTTGCTGTAGTACTTGCACACTTGTCCCTTAGTTGGATTGTAGAGCATAATATTTTCTCTACATATATGCTGCTTCAATGATCTTCGTCTTCTTGTTCTCTTCACATGCCAAGGTGCATTCCAATTCTTGTACTCTTCACTATTTCTTTCAAACATCTAGGACTTTCCTTAACAAGCTTTCTTCTACTAGATATCTCTTCGTTATGAAACTTGAGCATCTTAAGTTTCTGTCATAATTCTCATTTTGTCCTTACAACTTGATCATTGTCAGTTGTTAGAGATTATTTCATAAGCAATAGCCCAACCTACAAAATATTATTTTTCCCCTTGGTCATTTCAGTATTAGGCATTTCAAGTGAGGAGATTGGTACATTGCCAACTTAGTGGATTTCCTCCATCTTCCTTGGTTTTTTGGATGGAGGATGATAGTAACCGCCAGTCGAAATGTTGGTTTGTAACCCCAAGGGACTGAATGAGATCCGATACTGAGACCTCCGTGAACTTTCCCATAAAAGAATCTACCAATAAAGCAAATCCTTGGGGCTAAACCTACAAAACAATTATGATAACCATGTAAGATATAGCTTTTGGTGTTACTTCGAAAGTGTTTACACCATGTTTGGGGGTACGTCATGAGATTTGTTGTACATGGTATATAATTAGCCCCTAGATGGTCTATGATGGATTTGCACATTGGAGGTGGATTACTCTATGTTTGCTTGACCTTTGTTAGATGCTAACATGATATTCTTCCTTGGAGCGTTGGAGATCTTTAGTAGCTTGGTGACATTCTACTTGTTGGCCACATGGAGGAGGTTGCTTACTTTGAGAATACCCTGCATTGGAGGAGGAGCATTTGGCATTTAGGAAGAGGGCATTGAGCCCAAGACAACATGGGGTAGCTTGGTTGCTGGATTGGAGAATGGAGTTGGCTTGGGGATGTTTGGGTTGTGATATTGTTCATGTAGGGGGAGTGTGAACCCAGTGAAGCACATGTCTTAGGAGGAATGTTGGAGTCTTTGGAGGAGCATTGGACATCTTGTGTAGTGCCCTTGCATTGGAGCCTTGCTTGTGTATGAAAACACCTTGGAGCTTGACATGGGTATCCTTGGACTCCAACTTCAAAATTGCTAGAGATTAAAATTGAATATACCAAAGTAAAGATACTGGATGAGAATGCATATAATTTTGCCAAGGGATTTGGATTAATAATGTAAAATTCAAATCATAATAAGGATGTAATTCAAGAAATGTAGAAAATGAGAGAGGGGAGGAGATGATTGACTGAAAATCGAGTGGGGATAGGTATGAATTGGTAATAGATATTAACATGAAGAGAGGAGAATTGAAACAAGTCAATGGCCTAAGTGGTGGATTAATGGTCTCCAAGAGTTATTTAGTGTACAACTATCATTCTGATTAAAGTTGTTTGGGTGCTTTTCTATTTCCAAAGCTTCCCTAATAAGAAGTGAGGAATACTGGGAGGTAGATGCTAGGATTTTGGTTTGATCAAATCAAATGAGGTGTTTAGTGTTCAAGAAGTGGTTTGCTATAGTTGATTTCTTTAGGCGATTATGATTAGTATCAACAACGTGTTCTTTGATATGGGTATGTATGGGTCTAGTAGTTTGTCCAATTTAGGTTTTTCCATAGGAACATGAAATTGGGTAGATCACTTGAGAGAGAAAATAGTTGGACTTGTCTTTAACACTTCTAAATAGTTGTTTACGGGTTTTGTGAGGTTTGAAAATTGTTTTGATATTCTTTTTGATTAGGAGTTTTGAGATGCGATCAATAATTCCGTGGATACAAGGAAGAGAAATTAACACGTGGTTGGCGAATTGAAATGGGGATGCTTGTATTTCAAGTGAAGGGGGATGAAAAGCTCTGTTGATTTGGTTTGGAGAATTACCATTGGTTAGGCGGCAATTGGTGAAATGGGATCTTTCTTCATTTAAATGTTGGAGGTCAGAAATTCCCATAGCTTTGGTGATAAGATATGCATATTTTTGAGTAGGGTGGTGGTGGGATTAGGCGTGAAGGTATCCCTTTGTATGGGTGTTTTTATGGTACACCTAATGATACAGGGAACCATTCGACTAATGGGTGACTAAATCATCAAGAAAAGGGAGGGAGTTGTCTTGCTAGATATCCATGGTAAATTGAATGTGAGGAGAAATACTGTTTAGGTGATAATGAAAGTTGTTGAGGGAAGAGTGACCGTCCAACCAAACGCTGAAGGTGTCATCAACATTTAGAAACCAACATTTGGATTTCAATGAGAAACTTGTTATCACCAACCTTGTAGTTGCCTATGTATGATGGATGGTAGAGGGGCAAGCAACTAAGGAGGTGGAACCAAGACTGCCTAGAGTCCCAAATGGATGGTTGTCACGCCAATCAAGGCTGTCTTCACTTTATGTTATCTAAGTCCGAGACAACAAAGGGGGAGACCCAGATTTACTCCCGACAGGAGAGATCAGACCTAGACACCAAATCAGATCAAGTAGGCTTGAGGTACATAAGGTGTAAGGTAATTGAAGACCCTAGATCTATGGGAGATGTTACCAGGTGTGCCAAGGCTTTGGATTAGGGTTTTGGAAGTGTTAAGTTTGATCCAAAGTGGAACCAAGGTAACTTATGGGGTGGATACAAGATCTGGGGTTGAGGTACTAGCAACTGATGAAGATAATCGCTGCGTTGGGAAACGTAACCATTGCAGGGTGAGTAAGGACAGAGCTGGGACTATCTAGTACCAAAGTGATAGACTCAATGAAAGATGTGACAATGTCAAAATACCTGAGTCATTAAAGAAAAGTCAACTTTCAGGGACAAGAGGTCAAAAGAGGGTTAGCGCTAGGCTTGGAGATTAGTGCCTGTTGGGCCTTGGGCAATGGAGTCAGTATTTGCACAGCGTTAGAGTGAACCCACTTGGGATATGCCCTGATCTATGGACCTAGAAAAGTGTTTGGCCCGGAAAATTCAGTTTGCAGGGGAAACCAGCAGAAGGAGGGCTAGCGCTAGGGTTTGGAGGGACATATCCTCAAATCAAGGACAATCTGGGAGGCATTAGCTCAGCGTTGGAGGAGAAATGGGATGTGGATGGCCTGATCTACAAACCCATGTTGGAAAATTTCCGGAAAAATCAGATCTGGAAAAAGTCAAAATCTGATGAGGAGTGCTAGGGTGTTGAAAGTCAGTTTTTCAGATCTAGGGTCTTCTGGCAGCAACTAGCTCAATGTTGGGGGTGTTTTGGAATGAGGGAGACCCGATCTATGAACCCAAGTGATTATTTTCCGGAAAAAGTCAGATTTGAAAAAGGTCAAATTTTCAGTGGGGGCGTTGGGGTTTTAACTGTCAGTTTTTCAGATCTAGGGAAAACCAACAACCTTTTGGACAACGTTGAAGATGAAATGGTGAGAGGGATGCCCGATCTACAAAACCCAGCAGTGGTTTGTCCAAAGATCGAACGGTTCCCCGATTAAGTATTTTTGGATTTTTTCATATTTTGGAGTTTTCACTAAATTGAATAAAAGCAGGTACAATGGGTTGAGATCATGGAAGAAAAGAACCAACCTGTAGATCTTACCTAGAAAATCTTGTAGATGCCTTGATGATGATGATCCTTGCTATCCTGATCAATTTGAAAAGCTTTGAGCAATTTCTATGTACAACGTTTTGCCCCAAGGAGTCAATGCGCCCTCTCTCTTGCACAACAAATGTCAACCATATCAGATTTGTTGCCACATGAGAAAAGAGCTAAATGCTACCGAAAAATAGCAAAAGAAAATCATAGATTGCAATGACACTAATGAAAACCCCCTGATAAAAACGAAGACAATCCAAGCGAGTTGAGGCCCCCCTACAAAAACACCCAAGCTAAAGTCGCCCTCCTGTAGACAAGACAAAGATTCCCAAAAATATATAGATCTTGCAACAATTTCCCGAATGTTAGGAAGCAAAAGATTTTTCAGTCACCATCTAAGAACACCAGATGCAAAGGAGATCCAAAAAATATCCACAAGAAAAGTTTTTCTATTATCCAGATCCAAGAGCCAAAGACCCCTTACAAATGAGAAGCTCTCTCCTTTAAATAGAAATGAGAGAACCAAAATCCTAACCACTTTTAAAACGAGTGGCTAAGATTAAAAGATAAAAATGTTCTAATTAATGGTTGAGATGAGCTCAATATACAATACATGGATCAATATAACCATAAAGTACCAAAGTGGACTAGATCACCCATAAAGGGGTACCCCACTCAACAAGAAATAAATGAAACAAATGGTGGGTCCATGGAGTGTAAACTAACTCTCTCTAGGTGCCCCATGGCACAATAAAATAATATAATATTTTAATTTTTTGACTTTGTGACTCCTTGAGGAAATCGTGAGCCTCCCAAAAGCTCTAGAAAATAATATAAAGATGTCCAAAAAAATAGGTGTGGGCCCAATCAGGTGCTGCAATTGTTGGAGAAGGTGCGGATGACATCACTCTCATCATCATGACTCATCCCATGTCATTTCCTTGCCTTAGTAACCCAATTCGATTTCTTCAATAGCCATTTAATCATTTTTTAATTTGCCTCGAGAAATGTGAACATGCCAAAACAACCTCCTAGGGTGCCTGCGTTGTCCAGCTGAGCCCACCAGGCTCTCTGGGATGGGGGTACTATGGTACAATCAAGTGGCTGCACCCCCTATGCCCCACACAACGCCCTAGGAGATCCAATAAAAACATCTCCCTGCTCAGACACATCATCCTGTGAAGCAAAACTGCATCAAAAGAGTAAAATGAGCCTGACCATCTCTGTAAGTGCCCAGAACTGAAAATAAACTATCTCATTAGACTCAGAGAGTCCAAATTTATGTAGGGTGTATACTCATACCCTTTCCAGGTCTCTACCTGATCATCAACCATATCCAATAGACAATATAATCATCTGTAAATGACCAGATACCAATAATATAACTCAGACTATCATCCATTTGCTGCAAGTGTTATAAGGCTAAGACATGCTCTACAAATCATTTAAGCAACAATCACAACAAGTAGCAGTCATCTCACTGGCGGTACATCAACCAAATACATATATAGGGTTTTATTTATTATTACTCAGACCAGACTTTCAGGACTATACTCACTTCATAGTTGTAGTCAATTTTCTAGTGAAGGGTGAAGGCTGAAATTGACAAAGCTAGGGGAAAGGATGACTACCTACTTAACATCATGACACTTTGGATATAGAAAGGAAAAACTCACTATAACCACATGCCGGACAAACAACAACACAAGGAATGGCAGTGCCTCACAAATGGTTGAGTTGTTCAGAGAGTGCTTATTCAACTTAGGTATCATGTCTACATCAGGTTTGATCCAGTTTCATTAGGACCATCAATTTTATTTCCATGGCCTTTTTGGCTGATATGACCCTTTGGGACTTCACCAGTGCTTAAAAGCACAGCTAATCGCAGCTTTCATCCGAGACACATTCAAATTTATAAGGTCAGCCATATTTGTATATAGCATATATTTAACCGTTGCTTTTGGGACCTTTTCTTATACCCTTCAAGGGGTATTTTAGCATTTCATTGCTCTTGCCCTTTGCTCACATATGTTAAGAAACACATTTTTTAGAATTTTCATTTTCCATGGGTGCATATATAAACATTTCCAATACAAGTAGTACATGAGCTTTCAGTTTTAGCCAACAACATCTCAAGTGACCAGGGGGAGTTTTGCACAGTGCCAAACATCGGGACAACCGAAAGGCAAGTTTTGTCACCAACTCAGAGTCGAGACACAGTATGAACATGGAAGTTTGTCCAACAAAGGTTCTAGTGGGGAAAGGTCCTCCATGCCACAAGTCAAGTAGTAAGTCGGGTTAAAACATAACTGGAAGGTAATGGATGGGTGGGGACAGTGAATGATGAAGCCAACACTAGCAAGCCAAAACAATGGTTGGAATGACTACCTCTATTCTCCCTAAGGAGGGTAAAACCAATGAGTATAGATCAGGAACTTCCAAGTCTAAGTAGTGACATCAATACATAATACAAAATACATCTAAGTCCATATATCTATGACCGCCAAATCATGACACTAAATGCTAGTATATGTCACAAAAATGAGTATAAGAGCAATGATAACCATAACACAATATAATAAATGCTGAGTCATAACCATGCAAAATATCCATATGAACCATCATTTGTCCAATGAGAAAACACTAAAACCAATCTGGGCATCATCAACTGCTCTGCAAATGACTAAATGGCTACATCAGTCCTCGAATTTGAGTGTCCTGAGACTCAGTCCTAACATGGGAGAGTACAATAGTCCACTAACAAAATAATGATCCGTCAAAACTGCTCATCTCAGCATCTCATATGTAAGAGATCTGGCTGAAAAATGTACTGTATCTGAAAAATAGAATATGGTAGCCTGGCTACTATATATGTGATAACAAAACTGTTAAGGGCTAAGGATTCAAAGTGTACCATGAATATGTTGGCAACAACTAGGGACAAACATAATCCCACAATTATGCCTTCAGCTTGTTCATAGACTGTCTTTGAAGCAAAAGAAGGTAGAGGCAAGGAAAATTCTAATAAGATTTAAAGTTTCTTTGTCAACTAAGTTAGAGGTGATATCAAGGGCTTAGGGACAAGAATTTTGATGAAAAGAGAAACAACATAAAAACTAACCATAAAGTCTTGATCATTGAGGTGGATATTTTTAATTTTATAGATAAAATCAAAAGAATCTCGAATAAATGAAGGGGTTTGACCAATGCAAGGTTGTCTATGAAGGATCTCGATAAGCCATGGGTTGGGGCTCTAATAGCTCTAACAATGGTTCAAAGAGGATTATATTTCATGTGGATTTTTGGTTGGCCATAAATTTTGGGAGGTTGAGGATTGTGAAAAAGAATTGGCTTTTTGATTGAGGTGTCTAGAGACGAGGATTTAATGGCATTACCAACCAAAGTAGTGATTTTGTTAATGGGATTTTGGGAAGAGTTTATAAGAAGATAAGAGCTCTAGTAACTTAGCTTCATAATCAATCGTGTTATTAGACCTTGGAGACCAACACCTATGATTGATTGAGGGTTCCTTGTACACCTTTCCTTGCTTATTGATGGTGTGTTCACCTTGGAGCAGATCTATAAGGTTTCAAGCCCTAGATCTAGGAGGCTACATGGTATTTTAAGGAGGTTTACTTTGTCCACCTTGTTGAGGGATCACACATGCTATTTTGAGGTGGTTGTTACACTTATGTTGAAGATTATCAGTGGAGTGATCTCTCTTGGAGAGGATTAAGGATATGTTGGAGCTTGTTGATATGGTCAACCACTTTGGAAGAGTTGCATGGCATAGCTACTTATTATTTTAACATTTGTTTGACTTGTCATATGAGTTGTCTATGTTAGAGAGCATTCTTGCATTGTTTTCCTTGGAGAAAAACATGTATCTAGATAACTCCTGGATTATTTTATTATTTGTTCTTGGAGATATTAGTGGATCTAGGAAGAAAGGACAGAGGTTTTGGTCTGCGGCGGTCACGCACCTGCGGCTTGCGGTCAATGAAGGCGGTGTAGGCGGGAGCTCGTGGGGGCTCCACGGAGGGCAGGGAGAACAAACACAGGCAGCAACAACGAAGGGGTAGAAGGAAATTTTTCCGGTTTTTTTTCAAACGGGTGGAGAAACAGTCACGGTCAGCATGGATCCTGGCGAAGGTCTGCCTATAGAGGAAATGGTGGACTACACGGAGGACCTGTGGCAAGGGCTAAACGTTTTCTCAACCCCCGAAATCATCGGAATTTTGTCTCTGACATCGGTTCAGGAAAGTCTAGAGAAAATGCCAGCTGGAAATGAAGCTAGGGTTCCGGTCACACCGCCTTTCGCTGAGGAAGGGTTGCTTGGGCACTTCGCAGCTTGACCACTAAATCCTTCTCTAGGAGGAGCACCACGCACCTTATTCTCTTCTGGCTCAACCCTACATGGCTTTGATGTAGTAATCACCCACAGTGAATTCTTTCAACCAACACCACAGCAAAGTCCATTGCAGCAGGACAGTGGTTTTCACAGGGGGATAGACTCTTTTTTGGAGTAGCTCGCACTCGTAGCGGAAGAAGCGTAGAATGCAGGGCCGCCAAAAGGATTCTTGAACAGACCACCGCAAAACCCTAACCAGGAAGGGGAAGGCGCAATATCAGACAAAAGCTCGGAAGGAACACTACCAGGCTCCAAAAAGCGGAAAAACCGCTGCCTAAACCCCTCTGGAGGAATTGTGAATCTAATTTGCGGAGTTAGCGTATCAATGGTAGAAGCCCAAGAAATGGAAGGGATGGCCCTGGTTGGGAAAATTAGAGGGCGAAACCCTTTGCAAGGAAAAATGGAAGAATGGGTTAGAAATAATTGGACGGGCTTTCAAGAGGAAGACCTTGAAATCACTCCCTTAGCAAAAGGCTGGTTCGGTTTCCATTTTAGTCGCAGAGAGGACGCAGATTTTATCCTCAAGAAAGTTTGGACCTATGGGAAAACCCCATTCCAGTTGAAGAGGTGGTCGTCGCTTTTCGACGTAGATACAGAAAGGCTCGACACAATTCCAGTCTGGGTTCGGCTTCCAGGTTTACCTTGGGAATTATGGAACCCGACATCGCTCGGTGATATCGGACAGGCGTTGGGAACCTTCATCGAGGCGGATCTCTCCTACTAGCAAACAAGAATAAGGAAGGTAGCACGAATCTTGGTCTCTCTTTGAACATTAGAACCAGTCTCCGGGATCACATAAACTTAATTTGGCAAACCAAGACAAGGAAGCAGTTGTTGGATTACGAAGGGCTTCCTTTTCGGTGTCACAAATGTCATGAAACACGACACCTGCCCAAGAACTATCCAAACTACGTGCCTTCGTCATCAGGAAGGAAGAAATGGGCCAGACGAATAGGGGAATCGAGCCCAAAACGCACCACACTGGATCCAGGCATGGTAGAAGAACAACACGCCCATAAGTTACAGGACAGCCGCTGGAGCAGTCAGAGGAAATGGCTGCAGAAGAAGTCGGGGGATCTCTTCCAGTTCAACAATCGGAGCAACATCTGAATCTGTCGACCTCATCGGGTATGAATCCCTCTACACTAAGCAAACATTTGCATGTTTTATCATTAAATGAAGATATAAAATTGATTTCTGCCCTCACAACCAGATCCACCCCCACCCAAAGCTGTTCCCCTTCTTCCTCTCGATCAACTTTCTTGACCACCACCTCGGCAGCCTCCCATTCCCCCACAAAACCCGAACCCTCAAACCCATCCACTTCCATTCGCTTCCACCTTCGATCAAGAGATGTTCCAGTCTCGATGAACCAAAGAGTCCCTCCAAAAGGTCTTGGAGTAAACCCTAATATCCCTTCCAAAGGCAGAGGAAGAGGAAGACCTTCGCATCTCTCTGCGGCGCAGAATAAGGCCCTCAGGGATCAGGCAAGTGGAAGACAACAAACCCTTTTTAGGGCGCTTAGAGCAGTGCAAACCCCAAACGGGGTTCCAAAATGAAATTTCTCTCTCTTAACTGTAGGGGTCTGGCAAGTACCCGGAAAAAACTTGCCCTCAATAGGATGATCACGGTCCAATCACCAGAAGTCATCCTACTACAAGAAACCATGGGGCCAGAAATGGAAGTAGAAAACCTATTATCCTCATTATTACCTCTCTATTCTTTCACAGCACAGAGCGCAAGAGGATAGTCAGGAGGGTTAGCAATTGGTTGGAAGAAATCATGTATACGTTGTACAAACACTTGGGGATCTTCTCTCGGGCTAGGAGCTCAGATCTGCTGGGCGGAGACAAACTTAAACCTAACAATTGTTAACATTTATGGGCCTTACACTAACAGATCAGAATTCTGGGACTCCTTCAGAAAATCTGGGTTTATTAAAGACATAAAATTGATCATCGGCGGGGATCTCAATTTCACCTTGGGAGCCCATGAAATCTGGGGGCCAAAGGCAAGAATAGACCCTCTAGCCCCTTACTTCAGCAACATCTTGATGGAATCAAAATTGGTAGACCTAGATCCTTAGAATCTAAAACCAACTTGGTCAAATAGACGGGTGGGAGAAGAAAGAATAGCGAAGAGACTGGACAGATTTTTGTTATCAGAAGACCTCCTGGAGGAAGATTTTATGTTCAAACAATGGGTGGATTCAGGAGTAGACTCGGATCACCTACCTATTTGCCTGGAAATCCGGAAGCAGCCAAAAAAGCCGGCCAGTCCTTTCAAGCTCTGCTCTGCATGGCTAAAAAATGAAGAGGTAATTCAATTCATTCAATCAAATTGGCTACCTTATCAAGCAGGAAATGGCACAAAGGCTGCTATACATTTCTCTCAAAACCTACTTAGAATAAAAAAGCTTCTCAAGGAGTGGGCTGCAAAAAAGAAGAATCAGGACGATCAGACAATCAACCAAATGGAGGAGGATTTGAAAGAGCTCTAAAACAAAGAGGGAGGGGGTTTCCTCACACAAGATGATAGAGAGAAACTCTACTCTTTGGAAGCCTCTAGAACCAAAATCCTAAAGGAAAGACAGGAGGTTTTGAGACTAAAAAGCAGAGCAATTTGGATGGAATGCGGAGATGATAATACAAAATTCTTCCAGGCGTTTTCAAAAGGCAGGAAGCAACAAAACACCATTTGGGAGCTAAAAAAGGAAAACAATGAGACAACAAACACCTTTGAGGACCTAGCAGAGACAAGGAAGAATTATTTCGAAAATATCTTCAAAGAAAACCATTAAGCAACTATAGTTGAAGTAATCTAAATATCACAGTGTTTCCCAGAAAGCATTAGTAAGGAAGATAATATGGAGCTAATGGAAGAGCTTTCAGAGGAGGAGGTAAAATCAACTTTACTTAGCTTTCAAAAGGACAAAAGCCCAGGCCCTGATGGGTGGACAGTAGAATTCTTTCTAGCTGGGTATGACACCATTGGTCCAGATCTGTTACAGCTGGTAGAGGAAACAAGAGTAAATGGTGTCCTCCATCTCTCCTTGAACTCAACTTTTCTAACCCTAATCCCAAAAAAGGATAACCCAGAAAGTCTATAAGACTACAGGCCTATCTCACTGTGCAACATAACTTATAAGGTGGTCACCAAGATAATTGCATAGAGATTCAGGAAGGTTCTTTCAAAACTCATATCCAAGGAACAGTTTGGGTTTTTGGAAGATAGACAAATTCATGAAGCCATTGGGGTTGCCCAAGAGGGGCTTCACAGCACAAAAACAAAAAAAGCAAAAGGGGCTATCCTAAAATTTGACCTCTCTAAGGCTTTTGACAGAGTAAGCTGGATATACCTCAGGCTGCTCCTCACACATCTGGGGTTCAATTACTCTTTTATAAAATGGATCTTTGCATGTATCACAACTGCCTCCTTTGTAGTCCTCATCAATGGAGTAGCTTCCCCTCTTTTCCATGCCGAACGAGGATTAAGACAGGGATGTCCTCTTTCCCCTCTGCTCTTCTTACTAGTTGCGGAAGGTCTAAGTAGAGCCATTCTAAATGCCAAAAGGAGAGGACTGTTTGAAGGAATCAAGATTGCCACAAACCTGAACATCACACACTTACTGTTCGTGGATGACATCCTCATCTTCTGCAATGACTCAATTAGAGAAGTAGAAAGACTCTCAGAAATTCTAATCCTGTTTTGTAAAGCCATAGGTATGCAAATAAATCTCCAGGAGTCCTCACTTACAACAATCAATTTGGAAGAGGAAGTCCAGAGATCTTTTCATGGGCTATTCCCATATCAACAGTTCTCCTTGGACGATGGAATTAAATATCTGGGATTCAGACTCAAACCAATTTGCTATAAAAAAGAGGATTGGAATTGGCTGCTAGCAAAATTGGAATCCAAAATCAACAACTGGTGCAATAGATGGCTCTCAAGAGCTGGCAGGCTAGTACTGATAAAATCAGTATTAGAAGCAATCCCAGTTTACTGGATGGCATTGGCATGGATTCCCAAGTGAATCATGAACAAAACAAAAAGAATTTGCACCACTTTTCTATGGTTAGGGAAAAAAGATCAAAAGGTTCCCCCTTGGGTAAAATGTGACCAAATTGCAAGGCCAAAATCAATGGGAGGCTGGGGCATCAAAAACAATTTTTTCTTTGCAAAGGCCTTGGCAGCAAAAATAGGCTGGAGACTCATTTCAACTCAGAGCTTGTGGACTGAAGTCATCATCCATAAATACATTTTACCAACCCCCCTTCTGGATTGGATCAGAGACATGAGAAATACATATCTACCAAATGGCTCAATCATCTGGAAAGCCTTATGCAAAGCCTTTCCACTCATCTCAGAAGGACTTGTCTGGAAGGTAGGGGATGGCACAAAAGTAAGAATTGGAGCGGACCCATGGCTAGGCTTCTCACAAAACCACATACTACCTCAGCAATTAATTCAGCTAATTCATCAGAAGGGGTGTTTTCACTTGAATCAAATAGTAGATCCTCTCTCAACCAACATTTGGCATCAAGGTTGGAAGAAGAGTCAGGAGTTAGAGCTACCATATCGATGGTCTAGGTAGTGAGACTAGTACACCCTAGCTCTGCAATCATCTCACATCCGGATAATTGACAGAGCAGATGAGCTGATATGGGAAAAAGCACAACATGGGAAATACACCCCAAAGCTCGGATATCAACAACTATGTTTACAACACTTTCAGGAAAATCAGAAATGGTGGCAGAAAGGTATTTGGAACAATGTTACAAATATCGTGTCGGCGAATATATCGCCGAGGGTCCAAAAAGATATTATCGGATTTATCGGCGAAAATGTCGGCAAACATCGGCAATGTAAAAAAATACAAAAATATTCATTTTTTTTCAATTTTCTAAACATCTAAAGCAACAAGAACATCAAATAAACACATTGCTACATGAATATGGAAATAAAACCGATATATAAGATGTATAAGAGGTCTAGTGATACATCACACATAAAAAATGAATCGTGTCTCGGATCTTGAGTCCCCGACTCATGAATCACCAAAAAAATCCAGTCAATGTTTTATGTAATATGTATCTCATATGCAATGAAATCAACCAAATAAAGTAAACTATGGATTCCTTCTACCCCTTTTACGGGCAAAGGTAATCGCTCTAGTAATGGCTCTGCTTCCAGGCAAGCAACAAAAACCAGGTGCTCGTGGGGGTCGTCGTGGACTTCCTCGTCCTCTAGAAGTGCCTCGAAACTGATGTGCTCTAGAAGAACTAGAAGAATGATGAGGTACTGGACCCTCATCAAGTCCTCTACCACCGCTATTGCTACCACTGCCCATGTATCTGGCTCCCTCTGACCGAGACTGTGGCTGTGAAAGTGGTGGCTGTGTGGCTGGTGGCTCTGCAACTGGTGGCACTGGCTGTGTGGCTGGTGGCTCCGGTGGTGGCACAATCTCATATGCGTCTAACCACTCATCGTCCCATGTCTCAGTCTCCATGTCCTCTATATCATCCTCTAACCAATCAGGCGCTACCTCCATAATAGGTTCCTCAATCTCCGCTCTCCATGCAGCAGTGGTGTCAATGTGATCCAATGAAATAGCCTCCACCTCAGGTTTTTTCTCAAGTTGCTTCACCCACAACCTGAGATTGTAGGAGACGTACACTAGATCATTCAGGCGTTGGGTATCCAACCTGTATGATCACCATAAATTTATCCAATTACAATTTATAATACATAAATTAAAATTACCCATATGACATAAATTACAAGTTATAATGAATTTAGAATTTAATTTCAAATTCTCAAACCTGTTGCGCTTCTTGGTGTGTCTTTTCAAATACACTCCAGTTGCGCTCACAACCAGAAGAACTGCATGTTTGGCTTAGGATCCGAACAACAAGCTTTTGGAGATGGGGTACTCGTCTGCCATAGGTTTCCCACCAAGTATCTACAATGAATTGGAGAAACATAAGAGAAGACATTGAAAATTTGAAATATAAAACAAAGAAAGTAATGAAATTAAATTTTGAAACAAGGTGAAACTTACTTGGCATTATGTTCTTCCTGTCATTAATAGCCATAGCAAAGCCAAATGTTCCCATGGCCCTCCTATAGACTTCCAACTCTTTGGAAATCTCTGAACGGTTAGCTGCACTTGGCACCATCCTCTGGACACACTCCAAGAACCCATCCATTACCTCTGCATCAAAGTTGAAGCCACATGAGTAAGAGAATGCGGGGTTGAGGAATAGGCCTGCAGCATGAATGGGGCGATGAAGTGTTTTGTTCCATCGCTGATCAATCACCCCCCATATCAATTGTTGTTTCGCTTGCCCCTCTTCCCCCTTGTCCTCATAGTAGGCATTAATGGCCTCTTTGGCCCTATCCATGGCCACATACAAGTAGCCCATTGCGGGCTTGTCTCCATCAACCAAGCGTAGAACCCTTACCAAAGGTTCACATACAGTACACACCTCCTTCACCCCATCCCAGAAGCTCTCCTGGTATGACACTAGCCTGAATATGTCATGTCCCTCCGGTTTAGTGCTAATTGATAAAGCACGCCACTCAGCTGAATGGAACATAGTATGCAAGTCCCACATAGAAGTAAGGAGAGACTGAAGAGAGATGAAACAAGTGGCAAACCGAGTGATGGCAGGACGGACCAACTCTCTATCATGAGTGAACTTCCTCATCAGGCTAAGCACAGAAGCATGATTGTATATAAATTTGGTGATGCTTCTTGCTGAATGAATGACATCCTTGATAAACTGGATCTTCCCCATATCCTCTAAGATCAAGTCAATACAATGTGCTGCACAAGGTGTCCAAAACAAAGTTGGATGCCTGTCCATAAGCATCCTACCGGCTGCCACATAATTCGCAGCATTGTCCGTTACTACTTGGACAACATGCTGCGGACCTATCTCTTGGATGAACTCATCCAACAACTGACATAGTAATGCTGCATCTTTGACCTGTGTAGATGCATCCACAGATTTTATAAACATTATGCCTCGAGGACAATGAACCAAGAAGTTGAGAAGGGTCCTACCCTTCTTATCACTCCAACCATCTGACATCATGGTGCATCCTGTGGCCTCCCATGAACCTCGAAGCTCCTCCAACCTAGAAGTGCAATCAACCTTTTCATCATCAAGGATGGGCCCTCTCAACTCCTCATAAGTGGGGGGCTTATACCCCGGCCCAACAACAGCAGCAGTTTCGAACATCTGCACGTAGAATGGGTTCCTCGCAAAGTGGAATGGAATATCACTCCACAAAAGACATCGACCCACAAGTTTATCTGCTTCCTTTTTCTCTTTTATCTTGTACATTGACTTTATACCTGGTTGTCCACCAGGACCAGATCTCGACAAAAAGTGAGAAATAGAGTGTGTCGATGAAGGCATGATAGAAGATGAGGATAAGGTCTCACTCCCCACTCCCCCTAAAGTGTGTCCGGCTGTCCCGGATCCTAATGCTGCTCTCATGCCAAGTTCCTGCCTCAAAGCTTCCCTCTCATCTTTCCTCTTGCCAATACCTTCAATTGCAAGTTTGGCCCTATGAACTATTTCAGGAGTGGAGTTTTTACAAATATCCACCTCATGCCCTGCAAGTTGTGCGAGGTGGTATTTGAGCCTGCTTATTCCCCCCGTCATCTCCTTCCCACACATATTGCATGTAAGCCTTTGCCGATTATGTGGATCAACCGGCTCTGCATACTCCCAAAATGGATCCAAATTCTTCGGCATGCTTGTAACTTTGAACCTGCAAAATAAAAATAAAAATGTTTTTAGCATATTTTTATTGCAAAAAATAGCAAATCAAACAAACAACCAACAAGTAAAAATGAAAATTAATTTACATTGTGTTTCCAACTGTCCCCAATTCCCCTCTCTTCTCAAAGTTAGACAAAATCACAAACTGAAACTACAAACTGTGTTCACTGCGGTTATTAGCAGGTTAGGACTCAGGAGGTACACTATACTCAGTTTACTGCTAGTGTATTACTGCTGCTACAATTATAGTTGGCCATTTGTTAGAGGAATTCAAGGCAGGTACTTGTATCAAAAAGTATCTCAGCGTGTGGATTAGAGCATTTGTTTTGGATAAAGTTAAACTATGTATCATGTTTTTGTTCCCAACATTTCAGGTGAACAGTTCACCCATTATCAGGGGAGAAACAGCTATGAAAAAAGAAGAGAACAGTGCTACAAATATCGGAGGATTTATGGTAAGTTTAATAATAATGTCAAATATCATTGACAGACCGCAGCAAGGAGTTGACAGGCCTACTTTACATCTTAAAATTCATGGATAAACCTCAAGTACATGTAAAAGCCTCCCTTTGCTAAGTTGCTAACATTGCCCAGAATTCATATTGATTGATTTCTTGGTTTCAATTTCTTTTTAAATTTTGACAAGGATTGAGTTATACTGAAACTAGTTTAATACAAATTAGCAGCCAGTCAGATCAGACTTTAAAATACAAGCAAGATTGTCACATTGCAGAACATTTATTAATGTATTATCCTTGTTGGTTGGCTAGAGACAAAGGTTTAATAAAACAGGCATGTTGCTTGCAGCTGCACTAGTTTTAGAGATTGAAATGAAGAGTAGATTGAAAGTTGAAACCCAGTGTCCAGCCACAGAGAGGTCAAGAATTGAAGCTGGCTTGCTACCTGCTCCTGACAGACTGATAATAAATTATAAATGATTCAATCATTCCTCCTCAACCTCTTCATAAACAGCATTGGGAGGTTATATCTCCAAGATATAGTGAACCAGTGATATAGCTTTCAACCAACTTAAAAGATCCAGATGTTAGGCATAAAATAGCATTGGTAGACTACTTAGTAGCTGGTCGCATTCCTTCTTGGGCTTTTCTTAGCATGCCATCCACATCAATGATCAAACACTAAGAGTGTATCTAAGATATAACCAGACTTTTGGAAAGCCATATGCATCTCAGAGTATCTGTTCTTGCTTGCTGGGCCATGTTTTCTTCATTTCTGGGCATACAAATTAGCTTCTGAGCAGTAGTAATACTGTTGGGAACCTATATNTGTTCTTGCTTGCTGGGCCATGTTTTCTTCATTTCTGGGCATACAAATTAGCTTCTGAGCAGTAGTAATACTGTTGGGCACCTATATACATTTCTGGGCAGCATTTTGTTTGTATTGAGTAGCTATATATAATATATATTGCTGGGTAGAGTTTCTCTGTATTGGGAAAAGACTGGGTAGAGTTTCTCTGTATTGGGAAAAGAGTTATATGGAGGCCGTGGCATCATCTCCTTAGAGACATATTGCTGCAATAAACATAATCATTACCAGCTGGATTGAGGGGATATTTGGACAATGTAAAGCTCATCTCTATGGTATTAAATTATTAATTGTATAACAGTCCAGATCTATATTCAAGTCAGCAAATAATAATTTCATAATACTGCTGTTATGCTTTTGATGTTTATTGATTCATAATATTAGATCCCTTATTTACTCCAAACAATAAAGTGTCTAACGACTCTAACCACTTCAAAATCCACGTTTTTAGGCATAAATATTAAAAACAGCATGAGAACTTAGAAGTGACCCTACAGGCTAGGGGCTCTCCTTGCTCTTGCTATAGGTTGCCTTGAAATGGTAACATCTGTTGGGTCATCTGCAAAGTTAGTTTTAAAAAATAATTATGACTTACCTGGTGCGTTCTTCCTCTGTCGAGTCTGTCCACCACTCCGCGCGGCGCGTGCTTCTGTCCACGTGCTTCAAGTTTTGTCCCCGAGCTTTCCTTACCACAGCTTCGGACTCTAAACTGTCTCTCCTGTTTGTAAACCCCTGTCTCTCCTTCGCGGCGTGCAGATGAGTCAAAACCGGAATTTTTTTCCACTTTCGGGCTTTTATATAAAAAACGGCGATGTCATCTATCGACTCGCGATTTTATCGCAAAAATATCGCCGATTTCTCTTCAATATATCGCTGCGATGTTTGCCGATATTATCGGCGTGGAGTAAACATCGCAATATCTCGCGATGTGGCCGATAAATCGGCGATTTTTGTAACACTGATTTGGAAGCTCAAATGCCCTCTAAAGGCAAAAATATTCTCTTGGTGCACTCTTGCAAACAAAATCCCTACCTGGGATCATCTACAGAAAAGACAGATAATAGGCCTTGGTTGGTGCAGTTTATGCAAAGACAATGAGGAGAACACAAACCATCTTTTCCTAAGCTGTATTTTCTCCAAGCAGGTATGGGAGCACTCCAAATCTCTCACCTCCTCCAGTTCCAATTAGGAAGGCAACACTATGGAAGATGCATGGAAAGACTAGTCATCCTCTCCCCAAACCATTCAGATCAGAGCCCTTCCTCTCATCCACATTTGGGGAATATGGTTGGCCAGAAACAGGGTCATTTTCCTTGAAAGAGCCAGCTCTCCAGAAGAAGTAGCAAGGAATGGATTGGATATCCTATTTTATTTCCCCCAAACAAAGAACAGCCCCAATCCAAGAATCATTACTCCAGAACAGTTGGATAAAAACACCCCTTGGGCCTTCTTTGATGGTGCTTCTCAAAACTCGAAATGTGGGGGAGGAGCCACCCTTTTCCTGAACCAAAATCACCACTTCCAAATCTCAATGGGGCTGGGATCCGGAACAAACAACTTTGCTGAACTTATGACCTTGAAACTTCTTCTATGCTTTGCAATTGAAAGAAATTGCAAAAAGCTTCAAGTTTTTGGTGATTCTATGGTTGTTATAAATTGGATAAATAAGACTTAGAGATGCAGAAACTCATCATTAGACACTCTTTATGAAGAAGTTAACACGATTCTTTCAAATTTTAAATCAATCTCGTTCAAACATGTCTACAGGGAACGAAACATGGAAGTGGACAAACTCTCAAAGGCAGAATTGAACCTACAATGGGGGTCCTGGAAAATTATAGAGATAAAGGAGACAGAGGCCAATGAGTACTTCCATAGGCCTTTCATGATTTTGCCTCAATAATTCCTTTTTTCAAAAATATTTTTGGACAATTTTTACTCGAGCAAAATGCAATAGTTTTTCCATGGGAGAGAACTGCTGGAAACATCTCCTACTGTTTTCAGGATGCACAGAAGAAGGAAAAAAACTCTTTCCAGTTTTGCCTACAACAAGAAGTTTAAAGGAAATCTTTATGACAGTCTTTTTGACTCATCATGGCTTTTCTTAGGCTGCTATGTAAAAGAGAAGCAAATACATCAGAAATGATGTGACACCAAGATGTAACTCTGCGAGAAGCAGGAACAATACATACTTTTGTATGTAGTTTTTGATTAATACAATCAGCTTTTTTTCTTAAGGAAAAAAAAATTAGTGGATCCAGGAAAACATTAATATTTTATTGTAAAAGGAGATGGAGCTCACTCTATTTAAATAGTAGCTCTTTCCATTCAATGTTATGGTTGGATTTGTGGGAGCACTCCTCTTTTCAGGCTTATCAAATATCCTTTGGTGTTGATTTTTGTACTTAGGAAAGTGTTCCCCTAGTGATTTTTTCCCAAGTCATTAAAAGGGGAAAATTAAAGTGACCCTTGCAATTAATAACTTGAGATGAGTTTTAATTTTCACTTTAGAGAATAAAGTGACTTTTTGATAAATTTAAGTGAGGTGAGTGAAATTAATTTTGGAGAGAATTAAAAGTGTTTTTAATCTCATCCATCCATCTAATTGATTTTGGGCCCTTGGATTAGATGACTATTCAGCTTCCTCATTTAGACACCAAAAAGGCAAGGGAAGGCATTTGAGTCTCATTTTGCTTTTCATGAGAGCTGGAGAGCACAGAAAGAGAAAAAAATTGCAGCCAGAGAGAGAAGAGAAGATGGCACGTTTCCCAAGACCATACAACAACGGAAATTACATTTCCATACAGCACGGTTCTTGAGGAAAATTTTGGGCACATTTTTCGAGGTAGTTTTTTCTGGACGATTTTCGAGAAGAGTTTTTTTCCCTGGGCACGAAATTTCGTAGTCTGTACAATTTCGTACAGTGGGCATGAAAATCGAGGCAATCCATATAGTGGGCATGGAAATCGAGGAAGTCTGTATAGTCTGTACGATACAACAGTGTGCACAGAAATCGAGGTTGTCTGTACCAATTTGGCACGGTTTTCGAGGTAGCGAAAATCGAGGCTGTCTATACTAGTTTGGCTGTCTGAAATCAGTTTGGCACAGTTTTCGAGGCAGCGAGTTGGCAGAAATTTTGATTATAAAATTTCTAAATTCAGTCAATTTGTTGAGCATTGTGGTTGAGATAAGTTTATCTATGTTTTTGCTGTACTTTCATTTTATTGCAGAAAATAAAATTTCTCTCTCTAGAACAGGTTTTCCCTGGAGGTTGGGGTTTTGCCTGGGTCATTTGACCAAAAATTTATGAGTCTGATTTTTTATGTGTGACTGTTTTTTAATTGCTGTTCATTAAAAGTAGTAAAATTCTTCTTGTGTTTCAGTCATAAATTGTTTATGAGAAATGACTTAATTTGCAGCTGAGAGTAAATTGGGTTGGGCATTAAACTATGATGAAAATGGTGGTTGAAACCAGGTTGGGAGAATGCTGAAAATTTACATGGTATCAAAGCTTTGTTAGAGAGAGTAGAATTTTACACAGTGAAAAATTTCAGACTGTTAGTGATTTCTTTTGTCAGTGGGCAACACCTTGTTGAGACTTGAACTTTGCAGTGAAAATGGCAACAAGACTTAGGTTGGAGTATATGCTTGATGGGGCTGGGAATTTTGTCCCATGGAAAGCTAGACTAGTGTTTATATTGGAGGAAAACGAGTTATGGAATGAAGTGGTTAACAAGAAGAACTTGATATCAGTTTCCATGATCGAGGATAGGGGTCTTGGGGTGTCTTTCCTGCATGGACATGTGCGTGTTTTTCCCAAGATTGCAAGATCATCTGCCTCTTACACCATTGGAGTCAGATGTGGGAAATTGTACAAGCTCTTGTTTCAGCCCCAACATGCTTTGACACATAGCAACGACAGTGAGCTTTGTGAGCTATGGCATAAGAGGGTGGCTCATCTACATCATCCAACTTTGAGGATGTTGAGGTACATGTTTATAGGTTTGCCTGAGTTCAACACTGAGCACAGTGATGTATGCAGGGGGTGTGCTTTGGGAAAGTACACCAAGACTATTTTTATGAGCAGCGAAAACAGGACAGCAGGAGTACTTGATTTGATACATTTTGACTTCTGTGGTCCTATGTCATTTGTTTCTCTGAGAGGTTTTGAGTATTATGTGACATTCATCGATGTCCATTCCAGGAAGACCTGGATCTACTTCCTAAGGAGCAAGAAATCTGAGGAGGTCTTGCAGAGGTTCCAATAGTTCAAAGCTCTTGTGGAGAACCAGATTGGGAGGAAGATTCAGGTACTCAGATCAGATAACGGGGGTGAGTATACCTCCAAGTAGTTCAATAAGTATTGTAGACAGAAGGGCATTCAAAGACAGTTGATAGTACCATACACTCCTGAGTAGAATGGAGTGGCAGAAAGGAAGAACTGATCTATTGTTGGAGCAGCGAGAGCTATGTTACATGGTCAGTCACTTCCTTTCATTCTTTGGGCAGAGGCATGTAGTACAGTTGTTTACCTTCAGAACAGGCATACCCATCGTGCCTTGGGGAACAAGACTCTCGAGGAGATGTTCATAGACAAGAAGCCTGAGGTGTGTCATTTTCGTAGATTTGGTTGCCTGAATTTTTCACATGTCCCTTCTAAGAAGAGGACAAAGCTTGAGCCCACAACAGAGAGAGGCATCTTTGTGGGGTATGATGAGACTTCGAAGGCCTTCCGCATTTATCTTCCTGCTCTGAGGAAGGTTGTTGTGAGGCGGGAAGTGAGATTTGAGGAGGAGCGAGCCTTCAGGAAGTCCAGAGAGTCAATGCAGGGAGAGCAACTGGTTCCCACACCTCAGGTAGCTTCACAGGTACCTTCAGTACAGGTGACAGGTTCACAGGTTTTCGGGGTTACTGTACCATAGAGTACATGCATAGGATCTTTAGGTTCAGTGGTTCAGCGAGTAGGTTCTTCGGGGATAGATTTTGGTTCTCGGGTCACAGGTTCACCATACAGAGTTACCGGATCACAAATTTCACCAGTTGTTGGTTCACCAGCTTTTGGTACACAGGTTTCTGGGCCTTCTACTTCTGGGAGTTCCTCAGATGATGACAAACCAGTTTGGGAGCAACCTTCAGGGAAGAAGAAGCCTAAATGGCTTTGGGAGACCTTGAAGTAAGCTAAGGAGTTTGGAACGCCCAAGGAGCTAGTGAGGACTATAGTGATGCCAGATAGGTTGGCTATGGCCTTGGTTGCTAGTTTTCGTGATTCAGAGCCATCTACATTTGAGGAGGCCTCTCAGCATCATGTTTGGAGAGATGCCATGATGGAAGAGTACCATTTCATCATGAAGAACGATGTTTGGGAGATTGTTTCGAGACCTGAGGGGAAGTTAGTGGTGACTTCTCGTTGGCTTTACAAGGTAAAGCATGCTGCAGATGGTAGTGTGGAGAAATACAAGGCTCGGTTTGTGGCACGGGGGTTCTCACAGGGAGAGGGAGTTGATTATGATGAGACCTTTGCAACGGTTGCTCGTTATACTTCTATCAGATCATTGATTTCCATTGCTGCGGAAATGGGTTGGAAGATCCATCAGATGGATGTGGAGACTGCATTTCTCAATGGAATCATACAGGAGGAGGTTTATGTGGAGCAGTCACAGGGCTTTGACATTCATGGGAGAGAGTCTCATATGTGCACGCTGAAGAAAGCCTTGTATGGGCTGAAGCAAGCTCCTCGAGCTTGGTATTCCAGGATAAACTCTTACTTATTGTCGATGGGTTTTCAGAAGAGTGAGGCACGAAAATTGGGACAGTCTGTATAGTTAGTTTGGCATGGTTTTCTAGGAAGCGAGTTGGCATAAATTTTGACTGTAAAATTTCTGAATTCAGTCAATTTGCTGAGCACTGTGGTTGAGATAAGTTTATCTCTGTTTTTGCTGTACTTTCATTTTATTGCAGAAAATAAAATCTCTCTGTAGAACAGGTTTTCCCTGAAGGTCGGGGTTTTGCTTGGGTCATTTGACCAAAAATTTCCGAGTCTGTTTTTTTATGCGTGACTGTTTTTTAATTGCTGCTCATTAAAAGTAGTAAAATTCTTTTTGTGTTTCAGTTATAAATTGTTTATGAGAAATGACTTAATTTGCAGCTGAGAGTAAATTGGGTTGGGGATTAAACTATGATGAAAATGGTGGTTGAAACTGGGTTGGGAGAATGCTGAAAATTTACATTTGGAAGGATAATGAAAAGCTAAGGGTTTCTTATGTGTGGCTGTCCATCTTTTCATATTTTTCTGGTTGATGTTGTTGGAACACTAATTAAATTATGCTACAATAAGGGTTTTGGGCATGTGACAATCCTATCTATCGAATAAGAGTTTTGGATGAAGTGAATATCCTACACAATTTTTGTTTTTGCTTCCTAGTTGATGCTTCTATGTTATGCCATTTAAGTGAAGGATAGCATTTTGCTTTTCAGCTAGTGGTAGGATCACTTCTTATTGATTTTCATGTGCATACAAGATCACATTTGGAAGGTGCCTTTCTTATATATTTCCATCCATATAAATCTGCAGCATGTTTGTAACAGCAATAACTAGACCCATTTGCCACCTGCTTGTAGTCCAAATTATTGCTAATTGACTTCATTTACCCGACTTGGATAGGCATTGCTCTTGGTCCTCCATCACCTTATATTTTCCTATGCCACAATTCATTGTTTTACTAAAGCTAACTATTTACATCATCTTGAGCCTCCATTGCATAGATTTAGTGATTCTAATCTTAGGGATACCTCTGTTGTGCTGGAGGAGAGCCAACCTAAAGTGAGAGGAGGGTTTGTGTGGTGATAGTGGCATCCCACTTGAGTTG
The DNA here is from genome assembly GCA_001517045.1 of Pseudotsuga menziesii. Classification (NCBI taxonomy): domain Eukaryota; kingdom Viridiplantae; phylum Streptophyta; class Pinopsida; order Pinales; family Pinaceae; genus Pseudotsuga; species Pseudotsuga menziesii. The sequence continues at coordinate 202,764 of LPNX010831004.1, read as the reverse complement.
CCATTTGGGTAGCACCAATCTTGGACATTGATCTCAGGTCCTGGTTGGATTGGTAACCTATCCCAGTTTTCAAAGATGATGTCCTCATAGTTGTCATTTATGTGGATGATCTGACTCTCATAGGAAGTAAGATTTCATTAATCAAGGATTTGAAGAATGATCTTAAACATAATTTTGAAATGACAAACTTAGGCCTTTTACATTATGTTTTGGGTTGTCATGTTTGGCATATGGCTGATGAGATTTTCCTTTTGCAGCCCAAGAATGCTTTGGATCTACTTGCTTGCTTTCACATGAGTGATTGTAAGCCTTTCCTAGCATCATTTCAGTCATGAGTCAAATTAACAGTTGATAGCGAATCACCACTTGTTGATGCCATACTTTATCAGCAACTTGTTGGTAGTTTGATTTATTTGACTCACAACATGCCTGTTATTTCCTTACCTGTTAGTGTGGTTTCGGAGTTCATGCAAAACCCTCATGAAAGTCATTGGAAAGCAGCTAAAATGATTTTTTGATATATTCATGGCATTGTCAATTATGGTGTTTCTACTCTCAAAAGGTTTTTCTGATTGGGTAGGAGATGTTACTGGCAGATGATCTAATGTAGGATATGTACTTCAACTTGGTTTAGGTCCAATTTTTTCGTCTAGGAAGAAGTTGAGAACACACACTTGTTGCTTCTTATGATGTAGAGTACATGGAAGCACCTAAAGAAGCTGCTGGATTTGATATGTTCTTGCTGAGCTTGAACTGGTTCAAACAAGGTTACTTGGGAGCGGGAAGTGAAATTTTCAGAAGCTTCCGGTTTGGAAGCGTTTTTTATATAATGTATATTTTTAATATATTTTTATGCATATATGTCAACAAATGCTTGTAGAATGTTGAATTAGTCATGGAAAGCATAAAAACATGAAATAAACCATAACATGATAAATCATAATACCATATAACATCATTCATCAACCATCGATGATTCAATCAATTATCATATACTAGTGAATTTGTCAAACATAGGTCCATTATCCATAACATCAAGTTATCAACCTTACAGCTTCATAGTTCAACTTCAAACTTCAAACTTGAAGTGCCATGTAATGTTCACAAAATATACCATAATAAATATAAAATAGTCAATGACTCAAGTTCCACTAGCATTTTCAAAATTCATATTGCAGGGTTTCATTTCTTATGAGTTTCAAAATGTCATCATTTTTTGAGGCTAGCTTTTATTTAATTTTCTTATTTACGTATCCTTGCTGTAATGAGTTTTCACTGGCATCGTTAAAATTCATGTCCTAGGGTTCAGTTTTGCGTCCCAGGTCTGAAAATGTCTTCATTTTTTATGAGGCTATCTTAATATCATTCTATTATTTCCATAGCCTAGGGCTTTATTAAAGGATTGTTACCTGAGCTAAGTTTCCTCGGCATTTTCAAAATTCACATTTGAGGGTCTTATAGTGGCTAAGACCACATGTTTCTTTCTTTCTGGTGACAGGTTCAAACCTAAAGGGTAGGGTGTGTACATTAATGTTAGCAATTAAATTGCTGTGTGAGGGGGTCCCTTATTCCACAAACAAGGGGGTCTTGTACATTAATTTGATGTCTGGCTAGGCTGCGATCTTCAATCAAATTATTATTATTATTATTTCCTGAGCTGAGTTTCTACTAGTATGTTTAAAATTAATGCCCTTGGGTTCAATTAAAATCTTATCCATTGTATTCACCAGTCCCATTGACCTACTATTGTGTTCATTAGTTGGTCATTAATAAAATTATCTTATCTCTTTCCTAGGTAAAATTCCATGTTGTTCCAACAACATTTTAGCAAAAGATTAACATTATAGTGCCTGAGCCAAAAATAATTATGAAAACTGGGTCACAATACAAGCTCTTCATAATTCAACATTTCATTAAGAGATGTTAATGCTTGAGTCTATGTTTGGGGCCACTTCGCACTTATTGTTTTATTTGAGGCTAGCTTCAATTTATTTTCATATTTATGCATCCCAGCCTCCAAGGCTTGATTCTAGCACTATTATTATCTGGTCCTAGTTTCTGCAACTATTCTCAGAATATATGCTTTATGATTCAATCATAGCAGAAATTTTCTTCAGTAGGTGTAATTCCATGCCCTTCTTGACAACATTTCAGTGCCTGAATGGAAGAAAATAAAAAAAACTTGGTCACAATATAAGATTTTCACGGTCCACTGTTCTGTTATGATGATATTCTTCAGCCTATGGATCACTTCACACCACCAGTTAAAATAAAGAAAATTTGATCAAAACCCATAGTTCAAAGAATTCAGCTCTGCTATTAGTTCCATGCCCAACACCATATTTGAGAGTGAAAGAACGATGATTATTTATAAAAAATACAGCCCCAGTGCCACATATACCTAGAGTTCCTTGATTTGCACCATCTAAGAAACCCCAGGCTTTATCCCCCAAAGCCCTCCTCCTTCCCTCCAAAAACCAAATCACGTCCCTTTCCTCTCTTTTGCGCGCTGTGGGCGTCGTTTAATGGGGGAAGCGCTGTAGGAAGCGACATGAAGCGTTGTAGGAAGCGAAGTTGGAAGCGTCGGGAGCGAAGCCGGAAGCGCAGGAGGAAGTGATGGAAGTGTCGGCGAAGCACGAAGGAAGCGTGCGCTTCCGGATAGAGCAGGAAGCGAAATTTTGAAGGAGGAATCGCGCTTCCAAAATC
>LPNX010831004.1:165444-199986 GCA_001517045.1 Pseudotsuga menziesii | reverse complement strand
GGGGGGGGGGGGGGGGGGGGGGGGGGCATCCCCGCAACCTTGGGTTCAAAACATGCCCACCGAGATGAGATGTGACAATCAAAGTGTGATTCATCTTGCACGTAATTTAGTGTAACAATCCAAAACCAAACACATTGACCTTGATAGCCACTACATTCGGTACTTGTTTATTGATGGTGTCATTACTTTGGAGTATTACCCCACTAAACAACAAGTTTTAGATATCATCACTAAGTCCATGATAAATGTAAAGTTTCTTCATCTTTGCAACTTATTGGGGATGCAAGAAGTTATCGTCAAGGAGGAATGTTCATCGTAATGACATCTTCCTCCAAATGTTTTTCATCCTTGTAGTCAACATTAAGGGGGAATGTTAGAATGTGTTTAATGATTATCTAATGCCCACATTTATGGTTGTACAACCTATCATACATTAAGTGTCAAAGCATTATGATGAAGCACTATTACACTATTGGGCATATTTTTTTTTGTTTGCTAGTTTGTCCGTGACTTGTGGGACTAGCTTGTGGTCTAAGAAATTGTGACTTAGGGACATCTAAGTCATCAAAATCACTTGAGGATCCCACTCAGCCTCGACCGCACCAACACTTAACATGGATGGATTTTTTAAGTGTCTCCTCTTGGCTACCTTGCAGGATTCAAACTAATTTATGAGTGATAGGTTAGAGGGATAGGAAAACATAACCCATGATGAATGTGGGATAAACTCACTTTATAAATTAGTGAGTTAATAAAGAATAATATGCCCAATAGTTCATCAAATCCCTCTAGCAAGGTTGGTTTCAACGGGCCTTGTTATGCATGGCAGCCTACAAAATAGAGGTGAAGGAGGCTCAATAGTATGCTAGAGTTTTTGTATGGATCCCATTTGAACTTCATACTTGAATGTGATCTAGCTTTCATAATTGGGGGAGTTTATTGAAGAATAAAAGGCCTTGCTTTCGTGGATGTTTCTCTACCTTGGGGTTTTACCATGCAAATTCTCTTGTTCTCTCTCTTATTTGTTTAGATCTACTTTCATTTTGTTGATAATCACCATAGAAGTTTAGATGTGTTGGATCTTGTGTAATGTTTATATGTTTATCAAACGATAAAAATAATTTCTTACCGGAATAACTAGTGCAAATAATGCAGATGCTCCAAGAATGGATAAAATAATCGAATATATATTTTTGATAAAAAAATATGATGATTTACAATTACATTGGCAGATCTTATATAAGCCTTATTGTGCCTTTTCAAATGAAAGGGTACATCTCTTTATTTCGTTCTAATTGATTTAATCATTATATATATATATATATATATATCATTATGTTATATATTTTTATATAACAGATCCCATTTGAACTTCATACTTGAATGTGCTCTAGCTTTCATAATTAGGGGAGTTTATTGAAGAATAAAAGGCCTTCCTTTCGTGGATGTTTCTCTACCTTGGGGTTTTACCATGCAAATTCTCTTGTCCTCTCTCTTATTTGTTTAGATCTACTTTCATTTTGTCGATAATCTCCGTAGAAGTTTAGATATGTTGGATCTTGTGTAATGTTTATATGTATTATCCTAGTCTTTCATACCCCTGATTTAAAATCCCCACTTTTGAGGTAGTTAGGGATAAATGTTTATCGAGGTTGTTGAGCATGTTTAAAATGATTGGATTGAGTTTTGTGATTCCTCAGCAAATACAGGCTGCATAATTATGTTTGATGCGTGGATTGAAGGAAGGGATAGATGCATTTTTATTTTTCTTACTTCTTAACCTGAAGGCACAGTGTTGTTAAATGTATAGGATGCATTTTCCTAATTTAACAGTACTTTTTTGTGTGACCTACTAGTGTTAATTGTGTTGGACACATAGTTGGAGAATGTTTAGTTTTTCATAAACAATTCTTCTGACTATACAGCAATAGGTAGATTGTTGATAGGTAAATTCCCCACCATTTTGTGTACCACTTATGCAACCCTTTATTTGGATCTAATGATAGAGACATTGGCAAACTTGAATGGGTTAAATTTACTATCGGGCAAGGTGAATTCCATAACAAAATAGATTTACAATCATATGTGGGTACCCAATTTAATGAGGAAATGCATTGATAAGAAGGAACCTGTTTCCCTTTCCATAACCCAACTCATCACATTATCTTCGGAAGGTTAAGGACCAAGGTGCATAGGCTTGTATTTTTTTTGAGTCTCTAGGTGGAACTTATCAACAATCAAGGTTGTCAACAATAGCAGGCATGATAGCGAGAGGTCCATGATTGTGGCACATGTATAACCAAGGAAGTAGAGTTCACCATAGTGACCAGATGTTGCGTCCATTATGTGTATGACTTTGGTTTGCATTTTGATTGAACTCTGGTTTCATGTTCCTTTTGTTTCTTGTCAATAAGACTTGGTCCTAGCTTTAAACTTTGAAGTTATTGTGAAAGTAATATGTTACACACTACTGATTCATGCTCATATATAAAACAGAGAGATTGCTTTAATATCTTGTTTGACTGAGTAATTTTGGGTGTGTTACATTTGTTAGGTATCTATTGACATTGATTCATGTAGGCTTATTATTACTTTGGTCAATCTTGTTTTGTGTAGCATTTTGTGAAAGACCTTTTACATTTGTGTGAATGTGACAGATTTTGAATCGTGTAAATGGAGATTGTGTTATCAGTTTCAAGATGGACCGGTGTTGGCACTGGATATTCAGTTTGGTAATTATGTGTCGGGATTGAAATTGGTAAGGGCAGAGACATGGTTGCATTTTGTAAATTTAGCCATTAATTATATATGCCGACATTACATTTTTTTACTATTTCCTAGTTTAGTAATTACTTTAAGTTGACTGACTATTTATTTAAAAGTTGAATATGACAACCTAAAGGAGCCTTGTAAAGTATTTTACTTTGTTTTTTGATAGTAATATATGAATTATTGTTGTGAAAGGGGCTGTTTCTCTCTCTTAGGTTGTGATATGAACTTATTGAGTTTAATATTTCAATCTCAATATCTATTGTTTAAGCAGTTCTACAATAACATTTTTTTTGGGTAAAAACATCTTAATAAATGACATGATGCACTTTTTCTTATGATACTACTGTATATGATAATTTAAAAAAAAAAGAATTGAGTATGATTGTATTGGTCAAAATGGCAATGGCATAAGCTGGATTGCTAAGAGTTACATCAATATTCTGTTTCTGGTATCCCATATTAGAAGCTCTGTAGAGATCGAGACACTGAAAAATCTAGGCTTTCCTTCCTACAATATGGAATCGATGCAGCTTGACAAAGTATTCATCCAATAATATATATCTACAATACTTTAAGCGGAAAACTCAAGTAAAACTATGCTATGTGTGCTTTTCACATTATTGACCATGTAATACTATTTGAATGCATGCCTATGATTGTATATTTCACAGTATGGCTTTCAAACTTATCCAGATATTTGGGAAGTCCTGCAGGTGGCTGCATATGCTGATGGCCATGTAAAGATCTATGAATCACTTGACACATTGGAGTTAAAGCAATGGCAGCTTCAGGTCAAGTATTTTACATTTTTTGTAACATAACACATGGCATACCTTCATGATCATTAGTGGTTGCTTGTTGGATCTCTTTGCCATTGTTGAAGATAATTTCTTAGGTTGTTATGTTTGATCATCCTATCTTTTTTAATCGAGCCTAGATTTTTGGCTAAATTTATAGCTACAATATTCACCTTATGTAGAAAATGTTCCTTTGCCATTTTTCTAAGGGAAAATTTCTTGTCGTAAATTATACAGGAGAAGCAGTGGTACAAGGTTATTGACTGTGTCGAGCTTTACTTCCCCATAGTATCTAGGTGGGAAGAACAAGCATCTCTGAGTAGGCCGCTGCATTAGCAGATATTTATAAGTCTAAGAAAATGGAGCTTAGCCTATACTTAGGTAGTTAAGTTATCCATGAAACCTTGAAAGTCTGTCTTCAACAGATCCGTTTAAACTTTATAGTATATACGACCAAAAGAGATACATTTAGTATTTACTGACCAAATGAAATAGATAGCTGTAAGTCTAAGGACAAACTAGAATGGCAATGCCACCCACTAGAAACATCATGGATCTCCTAGGAAGGTTTGTCATGGATCTATATTAAGAATTTAATCTAATAAAACTTAAAAGAGACAACATAAAGGATAATATAACCATATGACTTCTTAAATGGCGGCCATATTCCACAATGAATGACAGGCATGTTGCACATTAAATGACGTCCATACTACAATTGTATTATGCATTAAACAACAGCTGAAATTTTCATTAAAAAGAAGCTTTACTTAATTAATTAAGGGACATACTATTAAATAGCAGGCTGTATTGCTATCGGTTTTTTCAGAAACAATATTCTTTTTAGTTGCAAGGATTTACAAGTACAACATTGGTACTCTAACTATACCTGTATGTGCTGCAAACTGCCTGACAGTATTTACCAGTTCCCTTGTTATATCAATACGAATGCTTGACTTCTGAACAATAGGGCCAAAGCCAAATATTGGCTAGATACCCTGAACTGCTTCCTTGACTGTAAAACGGCTACTCTTAAAGCAGGCATTTTCTACGTCAAAATACAGGAGAGCAGCAAAACTTAACAGAGTAAACTTTATAATCTTAATTGCCACTTGGGTGAGGCCCCTTGTTTGTTGCTTAGTTGTTGTCCTCTGAAGTCTTTCTTTAGTTAAACTCAACTCTACCAACTCATCTTTTTGCCCTTCACCGTTGTTCAGTGATGAGTCATAGCTATGACACAAGTTTGGTACTGATGGGTGGCTTGGTTCTGTGTTCATCTAGGTGCTCAATACGGATCTCATACTCAATGATCTTTCATTCCCATACCTTAAAGTATTTTTTGAATTCCCTCTGATAGTCTTCCAAGTCAGTGACCCTTGCTTTTAGGCTTGTAAGTTGTAGCTGCTTGGGATTCTGGTCATTGGTATTCGATTTTGACAAAATTATAGCTGTATATCTTAATTGCAATTAATCAATAGGATCACTAGAAAAAGAACAAAGCACAAAACAATAACACTGGTGTTTTAATCCTGGGAAACCCAATTGGGAAAAACCCAACAAACCTTCGTATAGAGATAATGATCTTCTGAGAACAAAGAGAAGAAGAGAGAGAAAATGTCTCTCGCAGATATAACCTAGAAAGCACTCTCCTAGAATAGCTGTGTTCATCGTCATTGATCTCCATATCAGATCCTCTTCCTTTTCGGATAGCCATTTCTTCTTCAAAGGTCACATCCTTGCTAACTTCAATCTGTTTGGATCCTAGGATATATATATTTTGTAAGCCTTTGAAGACTTGTGGTATCCCACGAATGTTCCCTTCTTGCCTGAAGGTTCTAACTCGAGCACATGAATGTAGACTGGAAAGATGTGAAGTATCAATCCTGGTGACAACCAGGTTCGTTAAGGATCCTTCAATTGTCTTGTTCGAATCATGACGGTAGTGTTGTCAGGTTTCTATCATATATAATAGACTAGAATCCTTGTCTTTGAGGGATAACTCTGTCTGTCTCTTAGAAGTCGGTTGAGTAAATTTTGTTGGAGCAGCAGATAGACCGACATTCGCAGAAGCCTTCCGCTTATGATCACCAAATCTCTGCATGAGATTATGTTGATTCTAAAAGTCGTAATTCATGCTTCTAGAGGCTTTCTGCTTTCGTTCCATCCGTATATCAATGGGATCACTTGTCCTTGTAGATCATGGAATTCCCTAGAGGTCAAGTCCTGTTAGATGGTTAGCAATATTTCATAATCAATGTATTAACAAAATAATGTAGGCAGCTTTTAGTCAATGCTTCGACACAACACACATAAGGCCATTATTTGGATGCTTATGGTCTCCATTATAGCATACCATTAAGAGTGTGTGCTACTCCAAGTATGTTATAAAGGAGTTGTCATCCTAGATGGGTTGTGCAGCATGATAGGCTATTTAAACAATCATGTGTATAGCAAATACTACATAAGCCTTCTTGTTAATAAGGAAATCTCATGCTTAATTACTACCTGAATCTAGAAATGTAGATTTGCGTAAAACATATTAAAAAATAACCAGATCTAATCTACTAGAGCATGTAAAATGAAATACTTATCTTTTGTAGTTTTGTGGGTGGGTTCTCATTGTTAGAGTCCACTGATCTTCATATGCTTACTTGAAGATCATCACAGTCTGGATCTTCATATCATTTCTTTAGTCTGAAGAGTACTAGAAGAACTCCGAACGATCATCATTCCTTGGCTCCTTGTGAGGAGTGTCTTCTTCTACATTAGTAGTTGAAGCTTCATGCTTCCTTTTGTGAGAACTTCGATAGCTATAGGAATAATGACCGTATTTCTTGCACCTGTAGCATTGGATCTGAGATAGATCCTTCTTTTGTTTCTTCTGTTCTGGGGGAGGACTTGATCTCTTATCTTGGTGCTTGTGATTGTAGGGGCTTCCTATCCCTTCCCTTGCCTTTTTTGCCATGAGATACGAACACTTGATTTTCCTTAGGTTGAGCGCTATGAAGTCTTTGTCGTGTTGCTATTCTCGTCTCTTCTTGAGTGCATTCTCCCCATAGCATATCAAATTTGGGCAGCTTGGTTCGACCACTTATAGTTTGAATGAAAGATTCCCAGAATGGTTGGAGACCATTTAAGGTGGTCATAACGAGATCCTTTTCTTCAAGGTTGTCTCCACTAGAATTTAGCTTGTCTTAGAGCTCGGTGATCCTCATGAAATATGAGGCAATATTTTTGGACTTCGTCATCTTCATATTTGACAGTTTATTCCTTAATGTGAGTCACATTGATGCTACTGTGTTCAAATAGCTTTTTTAAGGGTTTGAACATCTTCTGCGCTGTTGTCTTTTCTGAGATTTGAGGTACCAAGTGGTCTCTAACTGAGTCTACTAAAATCCTTCTTGCTTTGGCATCATTCTTCCTCCAACGAGGTTTGTCTTCTTTGGCTTCTGGTTCTGGGACCTTTGCATTTACAAACTGTAATAGGTCATTTTCTTCTAGTAGAAGAACCCTAGAATTCCAGGGCATGAAGTTGGAAGCCCCTTCCAGACGATCTTCAACCTTCATACTGATCATCTTGATTGCAGATCTGGATCTGAAACCCTAGCAGAGACTAGGTCAAAACTGAAGGTTGGAGTTTTGGAAAACTGACAACACAGGTTAATGCGCCCTAGAGAGGCGAGTTAAGAAAAGGTGGAGTTGAGCCAAAACTATGGAGGAAGTAGGTAAAAAATTGAAACCCTAATTTCTGTTGCTCCTGCAAAATTAGGTCAAAAATTGAAAGTTTTCAGAATTGAGTTCTTTCACCAAAAGATGCGCCCTCCTTAGAGCAAAATTCCCAAGGCTCTTTTCTTGCCAAAAAGTTGAGTAAAGGCTTTGAAAGATGAAACCCTAGTTTTGACAGGTTTTCGACAATGTTTCAGTAATGGCTTCTTCTAGTACTGCTCTGATACCATGTTAGATTTTCACAAGATTATAACAGTATATCTTAATTGCAATTAATCAATAGGATCACTAGAAAAAGAACAAAGCACAAAACAATAACACCAGTGTTTTTATGCTGGGAAACCCAATCGGGAAAAACCCAACAAACCTTCGTATAGAGATAATTATCTTCTGAGAACAAAGAGAAGAAGAGAGAGAGAAAATGTCTCTCGTAGATATAACCCCAGAAAACACTCTCTTAGACTGTTGGAGCACACCTTTTCTGCTGAGCTGAATAGCTGTGAATGTGTGTAATAATGAGGAGGGGCGCCTCCTATTTATATTGATTTTCCACTAGGAAAATCACTGGGGCCGACTTCTCTTGGGGAGCAATAAAATATGTTTTATAATTTTATTTTTATTTCTTTCTTGTGCTTGCTTTTCACCCCAAGGTTTACAATGAATAATTACAACAATATAATCTCTCGTAGGAGGTACAATACAAGTATAATAAGAATAGCTTCTGAAGTTGCACAAATTCCAACAATTGGCCTGTGATTTAATTGTCCCTCACTTCAACATTGCCACATCTTCCGCCAGCACAAATGCAAAAGCTTTGTATATATGAGGCACCATTACTAGCTTCATTCATACCTCTTGCTTCTTAGACATTTGCTTCATGCCTTTGTTGCCAACTGCCCTTCTCTGTCTCTTTCTTTCTCCTCTATACACTTGATATCTATGCTATCTGAATATAAGTAGGATTGCACATTTCTAGGCCATCATTAATCATCAAATGCAGGCAATCCTCATTTAAATTTGCCACGTGATTCACTAGTTCATGAACACTAGAATTCAAGTTGTGTTGGAAGTGAAAGAATGTCGCGCGTTTGAAGGACAACAAATGTAAGGCTAGGTTTCTCACTTGCCGCGTTGACAAGATTTTTGAAGGGTCAAGCTTACCTTTTTATTTGTTGATCTTTAATTTGGAATCAAAATTACATGTCAAACTTTTAATTCCTAAAAATTATTAGCCATAATCAAACCTTGTTGTAGCACTAAATCCTCTTTTACATTGCTGGTACTTATGTCTAACCCCATCATAATGCCTAGGATCTTGCTTCCACTTGGGTTGATGAGGAGCACCCTGTCCCTGGCACTGTCTAAGTTTAGCTTGGCCGCCCTGTGCAAGTCATACTGCTAATAATAGTAAGCCATTGTAGTCTTAAATAGCTGGTCCACCTGTAAAGATGATAAGTTGACCTGCGTTAATTATAGCAGCCTTCCCTGTGTTCAATAGGGGCTTGAACCAACATTAACATATTGACCTACATAAATAAGGTTTGAGGTGACTATTTGTCAGGATATATCAATCATTTTTGCTGTTTATTTAATTGGGATTAACTCTTCATGATTGAAATGGCTTCGGCTAATCATAGTAAATGCAATTATCATTATAATATGGGATATTCAATTCATGTCCATAAGAATTCTTTCACATATTTCAACTACACTACCATTGCAACGACTTAGCTCTGTATACAAGATTTGCACCATTACTATCAAGGAAATCTCAACGGTATTGTGGGTAAAGAGGCAGTCACATCAGACAACAAACATAAATTCAAGGTCAACATATAAATGTCAGTTGTTTATGGCTTTTGATTACCTTATACTTACTTTTGTTGTAGATAGGCACATGAAAAATACATCATTGCAAGCCTTACTTATGGCCTCGCTAATAGTCTTGAGAATTAATGGAGTAAGTAGCTCCTCTTTTATGTGGTGATTGCCAATTGGAAGTGTTAGGATAGGGTATATCTCTCATTTCATGGTTGTATGCTTGCTTATCCTTTGCATGTCAAGTGTCCCTTTAAGATCATTCGAAAATATCTTCACTAGTGTTTTCCTTTTTTTTAGATTTCAGAATTTGGTGAAACAATTAGAAAATTACTACTATTGCCCTAACTCTTTCTAATCATTCCTTTAACCTTCATATGGGCCTTTGTTGACCCATATTACCCAATGGATAAGACACTAGTCCCTTGTTCTTCCATCCACGAAATTCCTAACCCCCAAAAGATGGATGGTTGATACGCCGGTTAAGACTTCCTTTGCTTATATGCCACTGGAGAAGCCCAAGTGACAATGGGGGAGACCCAGCTCTATCCTGAAAGGACAAACCTAAAGCAAATCACCAGATCAAACCCCTGATGGGGAATACGTAAGGTGAGTGCTTGAAACCTCAGATTCGAGGGATAAGCCACAAATTAAGGAGTACTCGAGTAGAGGTGGTTAAATATGTTGGTAATGTTACTAAAGTAAGATAACAAGGTGGCTTATGGAGATTGGGATCAGATCTAGAATTAGTGTGTTGGTTCAAATGACCAAACCCGAGACCCTGGGGGATTTAAGCAGACAAATAAGAAATTCCTAGGACAAGGTTGATGTTAAGAATTAAAGCTTCCTGCACACTGACTTGGATGAAAGATTTAGCAATTGAAAACGATCCAAGTGAAACCGAAAAAAAGACACGGAGAAATTGGTTGCCAGACTAAGAGGGGCGCTACCTCCCTAATTGATCAGTGCCCGGGGATGGAAAATGGAGTTCAATGTTGACGTCTAGGAGGGAGAGGGGCTCTTTAGGGATGGCCGAAAAAACCTAGATCGCTGAATTTGCAGATTCCCAGTGCAAATTGATCTGGTGATTTTTCCTACTTCTAACGAGGGTTTTTTTAGTAAAAGAAGTGATGGGTAATGCGTGACAAAATCAAAGGAAGGAGAATTTACCTGAGAAACGTACCTGAATCATGTTGATGATCTCCTAGATGATGAAGAATGCTTTCCTTCAGGTCAAATGAGAATCCCGAGCAAGATTTTGATAAAGTGTTGCTCTAGTTAGTGCCCCTAGTGCCTCTGTGTACTTGTTACACCAAAGAACTCAATCAATACAACAAATAACCGCGTTCTGCATCATCACCAGGGTCTTCAGCATCATTGACAAGGCGGTGGCTCCAAGATCCAACCTTGTGGGTACAGGGGCCTTGTTAACTAGGTACAAGGTGCTTCAAAGTACAAACCATCTCTGAAAGGGCTCCAAGGTACTGGATGTGAGGGTATTGGGATCATCCATATTTGTGTAGTACAAGAGGGACTTGGTGGCATCAATGACAACCTGTGGGGCCATTGCAAGTCCCATGTTGGCATCAATGACAATTTCATCAACAATCCCTCCTTTTGTCATTGATGACAACAACTCATGCTCCCTCTGTGAGCATGCTCCCCTTTTGTCTTCATCTCTCCCCCTTTGACATCAATGGCAAAGGGTGTCCACATATCTGCATCTGAAATCATTGATCACTGATCACTGTTCCCCTTGTCAATATGCACGATCCTAGGACTTGTCAGTATGCTTGGAGTAGCCGTCCTTTCTCCTTTGAGTTCATCCTCCATCTTCATGAACTCAAGGTGTGCTAAGGTCTTTGAGAGACCTTACACTTGGCTTGCCATATGGCAACCATCCTCCCTGCTCGGTCTTCTTTACCCATACTTGCTTCTTGGCATTTGTTCCTTCATCTGTACTGGCTTTCCTTGATGAGCTATATGAGAAACTTCTCATGGATTGTTTCTGTGTACTCCAACAGTCTTGAGCTTTGTGCCCAAAGCCACTGCAACTATAACACCTTATCGTACGAAAATATGCAGCAATGTGACCAAAATGGTTGCATGTCCAGCATCTGACTGAGCTTTTGGAACTTCCAACACTTCTTTGATCAACTTCATTTCTCCATGCCTGAGAGTGTCCCTGATTGCAGGCCTTTGTCTTCTAATCTTCAAATCTTCTTGTTGATGTGTATGAAGGACTCCTCCTTGGTCGATATCTTTGACTTGCACATTCTTGGGCTTTGTGACCAAACCCACTGTAGGTGTAGCATCTCAATGTGTGACAAGTGGCAGCAATATGTCCAGCTTGGTTACATGTCCAACATCTGACTTTGTCATTGGGGCTTCCAACACTTCTTCTTCTGTAAAGTCTACAATCCGTAGCCTTATGACCAAAGTTAGAACAAAAATAACAATAACCATTAAATCCACTTTCATACCTGGGACTTGGAGTTGTTTCTTTTCTGAGCTTGCTTTCAGGAATAGACCTAACTCCTTGTTGCATTCTTGAACTTCCAAAGTCCTTGTTATCATGTGCAGGTGCATGGGGAGCAACTTTGGACATTGATGGACCTGCTTCTGGAGTCTTGGGAGACCAAGTGCTATCTTCAGATTTTTCTTTCTCCTTCTTGTAACCAAGACTAGTCTTGTCACATGGAGATCTTTGTCAATCCAAGATCTTATCTAGGACAATCGAACTGTCCTTGAACTTGACAAAAGCATCATTCTTTTCACCTTTCTTCCTAAGACCAACTACCTCCATCTCTAGCTTTTGGATTGTCTGCTCTTTTTCTTCCAATTGATTCTTCAAGATTTATTCTATCCTCTTGGCTTCCTCCAGCCGAGTCTTCAGATCACGATTCTCTTGCTCATATTTTTCTCATAGTCTTTGCTGCAGCTCATCCTTTTCTCTGGATTTCTTCAATTTATGCAGTACCTTTCTTTTAATCTTTACGAGTGCTTCCTCTGGTACTTCATTTATTGAACAAACTGTTTGTTCATCCATTGTGTCTCCACGGATCTCCTTCAAGTTTGCTAGGCTTGTGACGAAGGCCTGCTTTGATACCAATTGTTGGACTCACGATTGCCGTTAGACCAAAACCCGTAGGTATTAATCTCAGCCACAATCACTAGATTCAGGATCTCGAGAGGCGATTAGTCCATGTCACGAAACTCACAGGGAGCTCTGAACCCAATGTCCAACAATCCCCCCCTTTGTCATTGATGACAACTTCAAAGATCCCCCTTAGAAAGAGCTTGCCTTGTTCACAAATCTCCTCCTTTGAGCAACCTTCCTTTACCTTCCTTGTTCAACTTTTTTGATCATCAGTTGTAAGCTGAGCAAGGAAGATGAATCTAGAGAAGTTGATCAAAGGCTTTATAGATCAATGATTGGTAGTCTGCTATGTAACAACCTCAAGGCCAGATGTGATGCAAGTCGTCGGACAAGTTGCAAGATTCTAGGCTGCTCCAAAAGAGACTCACATTATAGTAGTTAAAGGCTCTTCAAATATCTCAAAGGAACTATAGACTTTGGACTTTGGTATCCAAAAGGAAATGAGCTAACATTGATAGCTTATTCAGACGCAGACTGGGTAGGATGTGTTGACAACTGAAGAAGCACTAGTGGAACAACATTTTTCCTAGGCAATTGTCTAGTATCTTGGTCGAGCAAAAAACAATCTTCAGTGTCCTTATCAATCGCCGAAGCAGAATATATAGCAGCAGTAGCCTCTTGTACTCGGGTTCTTTGGATGAAGCAAACTTTGCAAGACATACACGTGACATGTGATGAGCCAATTCCAATCCTATGTGACAATACGAGTGCCATTAGTATTTCCAAGAATTCGGTTATGCACTCCAAGACCAAGCACATTCCTATCAAGTTTCACTTTCTTCAGGAACAAGTCACAGAAAAGAATATCAAGTTGGAATATATTGGGACAAAAGAACAGATTGTAGACATCTTTACTAAGCCTCTCCCAAGAGAGACTTTTGAGTACCTCCGAGAAAAATTGGGAGTCATACTATCTCCTAATTGAATTGATTCATATTCAGCAACACATCAACATGATAGGGGGAGCAGTAATACTACAAGGAGTACCCTTTGCCATTGATGCCAAAGGGGGAGAAAAAGTTGAACAAGGAAGGTAAAGGAAGGCTGCTCAAAGGGGAAGATTTGTGAACAAAGGAAGCTCTTTCTAAGGGGGAGCTTTGAAGTTGTCATCAATGACAAAGGGGGAGATTGTTGGACATTGGGTTCAACACTCCTTGTGAGTTTCGTGACATGGACTAATTGTCTCCCAAGATCCTAATACTGGCGATTGTGGCGGAGATTAAAACCTGCGGGTTTTGGTCTAACGACAATCGTGAGTCCAACATTATATACTGTGACAATCAGAGTTGCATCAGGCTCTCTGAGAATGCAGTATTCCATGACAGGTCTAAACACATTGAGATCAGATATCACTTCATCAGAGATTATGTTCAAAGGGGAGCTGTCGAGTTGCAATACATATCTACAGAGGAGCAGGTGGCTGACATTCTCATGAAGTCTTTGGGAAGAGGGAAGCATATTCATTTTAGAGACAAGTTGGGGCTGATGAGGAACAACTTCCTTGGTAAGAGGGAGTGTTGAAAATTACCAAGGAAGTGTTTGTTCACCTTGTGATGCCTTGGGGTGGACATGAACACTTAAAAGTTGTGGTCCCTTGTACTTTTAAAGTGAGAATGACTTTATTCTTATAAAGTGGCTTTTAAAAGTGAGTTTGAGTTATTCATATATAAAATTTGACTTTATGAGAATTAAAAAGGTGGGTGAATATTTAATGTCTCATTTAATATTTAAAAGTGAGTTAATGATTTTTAATCAGAAAAGTGAGATTTAATATAAGCCTTAGATGTCATCTAGTTATGTTTCAATCTGGACCATTGATTTTGAAGATGGTGGTTACTCAAACAAAAAGAGGGAAAAGGCATTGAGACCATTTTTTCATTGTTCACTTTCACAAATGAGATTTTTGAGAGAGAAGAGCAAGAGAAGAAAACAAGGGTTTGAAGAGAATTCGACCTTGAGAGAGAGAGCAGATTTCTGGCATAAATTGCAAAGAATTTGAAGTGGCACGAATCCCAAGACCACAGCAGTAAAGTACAACACAGATTTCAAGGCACTGTACAACAGTTAAAAATTGCACAGAAATTGAGGAGAGGGCCATACTGTACCAGACCGTACAACTGCATAGAAATTGAGGCAAGATGGCACAAATTTCAAGGTAAAGTACAACATTTAATGCTGTAAGAAGGCCGTACAGGACAACATGAATTTCAAGGAAAGGCACTGCTGTTTTGCACAGAAATCGAGGCATAATTTTTTTGGACAGATTCTGGCATGTTTCCCAAGGCCGCATATGTGAGGCTGTACAACTGTCAGGAAGGCACATATTTTGAGATGAAGTCTGGAAATTTTCAGCAGGCTGTACAGTGAATGCTTGGCACAAATTTCGAGATGAAATTGGCGAGATAAGTACTACTGTAAATTTGTTTTTAGTTTGTCTGAAAATAATAAAATCTCTCTCTGAAACAGGTTTTCCCTTCGGGGTTTTATCTTGGACCAATTGGTCAAAAATACTGAACCAAAATTTCATGTGTGTGTTGGCTGTCATATTTTCTGAGTGAAAATTTAGACTGCCATAAAATTTCTGAGTTGTTTTATTTGAAATAAGTTCCATGTGTTTCAAGCAAAAGTCAAAATCTTAGATCTGTTCATATGACAACCATCATAGATCTGTTCATCAAAAAGGAAATCTTCTCATATGACCACCATCATAGATCTGTTCATCAAAAAGGAAATCTGCTCAAGACTCATGCCGAGTCTTTAACAATTACTCATTCACAAAAACTACAAGAATCTCCTCATAAAGCTTATGTCATGTCAAGACTTCTGCATATGCACTCCTTGTCCACACACACATCAAATCACAGCTGACATTAAGAGATGACTGCTGCTACTCCAGTGCTCTCCCACAACCCGAATCTCAGAGCTAAATTGACCACCACTGAAATTTTTGAGATGACAGTCATACAATTGAACTTGACTGCGGCTTCCTCAGTTTTGTCTTCACTTTCTGCTGTTCTGTTTCTCCACAAATTTCAGTACAAAGAACTACAAACTTCTGCTGCTGTTTTGGATGTAAAAAGGTCAAACAAACTGTCGTTTCATACCTAAAATTTCCTCGGTAATGGTTGAAATTCAGAGGTGTGTATTCCATCATTTGAATGAAGTGTCACTGTATATTTATACTGATTTTCCATGAATTTTTAGGGTCGGCCTTGCAAATGATAATTTTTATGTTTTAGGAAAAAAANTTTTCCAAGGAAAAAAAGCATAATTTTATATCATCCGTAGAGAGACAAAATTACATTTTGTAGATATGCCATGCATATTTGTACCCAATGTTCAGGACTCATCCTAGAAAAGTCACAAAACCACAATCTGATCCATCCATCAGATTTCTAATATACCAACTGTCCACAAAATAAAGTGATCAGGGCCCTGCCCGATCAATGCAAAAGGCACAAAATCCTGCCCATATCGTTGACACATAATATCTGATATAAAAACATCTATCTGTCATAAGCACAGAAATACAATATCATATCAGGAATGAAACCATCAAAAATAATAACCGACCCAAAAAAAACAAGGCCCGGCCCAATCTCCGATGCAGAAACAGGTTCTCATGCAACCACCACTTCAAAAAAGGGATGGTGATAGTATTCAAAAGCAGCATCTCCTAATTGTTCCTTAATCTTCCACACGCATGGATCCAACAGGAGCCCCTCCTTCGAGGCTGAGTCCGCATGGCAGTTGTTCTCCCTGTAAACATGAGTGTATGTAATCAAATCAAAAGTACCCATGACTTCCCAGATAGATTGTAATATATTGCATAGCTGAAGGTCTCTGCAAGTTTGAATCCTTTTTACCCAATTGATCACATTCAAAGAATCACCATAAACCTTAATGTTGCTACACCCCTTCTCTGCTGCAAAGATGAGAAGTACTTTCAAGCTTAAAAGTTCGGCACAATTGTTGCTACCCTCCCCCAACCCAACAATCAGCTCAAAGGACTGATTTTTGGCCAAGTTAAGGATAGCACCTCCCCCACATTGATTATTCTGTGAAGCACCATCAAAAAAACCCCAAGGGGATGTTCGATCAATCTCAACTGCCATAATTTCCCTTTGATTTTTTACCTTCAATTGTTTTGGCAGAGCGAGTGCAATCCCACATACCATCCCTGCCGTAATTGCCGGAGTACATTCCTTTCCATTAAATACCAGATTATTTCTAGCCAACCAAATACCCCAAGTCACTAACAATGGAAGTACAATCATAACTTCCGTGGTTTCATATCGACGCCATCTCTCCCATGCATGAATGATTGAGTCCCCTTCCCATCTACACACGGGACCTAATCCCAGCAATTTACAACATTCCACCCACACCTCCACATAGTATGGGCAAGAAAGAAACAGATGTATAGTTGTTTCCCCTGCATTCCGACACAGAGCACACCAACCTGGGCCATTGAAACCCCTTTTATGTAGATTATCCCAGATAGGAACCTTATTTCCTAAAACACACCACTAGAATAATTGAGTTTTAGGGGGGCAATGCAAGTTCCAGATCTTCTTCCACCACCACTCCATCCTCTGTCCAAAATTCTGAGCACTGAGATATATATACCCTTCCTTAGGAGTGTACTTCCCACATGAAGCTGCGTACCAAATGAGTTCATCCTTCCCCTCCCTAAGCTGCACCAAGGATAAACTGAGAACCCCAAGATATTGATTCAGTTCTACCACTTTCCTATTTGAGAGTTCATAGAAAGAGGCCGGTCGCCAAGTCTGAGACCATCGATTCTCCTGAACAGGAGAAGCAAGTTGATAAAGAAAGTGAACACCATGCTGACGAAGAGAAATCGCTAGTGGCTCAGTCAATCTAAACCTGCCATTGCAACCCATCCAAGGATCCATGCCCACTCGCACTCTCCTTCCATTACCCACCTTCCATATCAGTTTATCCTCAATAACAGCAAAGGATTTATTCATTGCTTTCCAGATGACAGAACTGCCTTTATGACCCTTATGTGAATTTCTGATCCAGTCAACCACAGAGTCCGGGGCTATATATTTTTCTAGCATTACCCTAGTCCATAGATTTTCCGTATGAATCAGACGCCAACCCCCTTTCGCTGCCAGTGCTTTCGCAAAAAGAAAGATATTTTTAAGACCCCAGCCCCCCAACGATTTTGGCTTTGCGATCTTCTCCCAACTTACCCAGGGAGATACCATGGCTTCCTTTGACCCGCTCCACAGCAAATGAAGATAGATTTGGCGCGCTTTCTCCAGAATACCCATGGGAATCCATGTAAGAGACATCCAAAATACAGGGATAGCTTCTAGAACGGCTTTAACCAAAACGAGCCTCCCCGCCCTAGAAAGCCAGCGATGACTCCAAGTGTGCAATCGCTTCTCCAATTTTTCGATCAGCGATAGCCAGTCCTTCTTCAGATATTTGTTGGGCTTCAATAAAAAACCCAGATATTTAAGACCCTCATCCAATGAAGCCCGAATAAAAGGGAAAAGAAAAGTGGCACGACCAACTTCCTCATTATCCATACGATGAGTCGTCAATGTAGATTTCCCATCGTTTATTTCCATACCAGTCGCGGAAGAAAAAAGTCCTAGAATTTCTGAAATAGTGTTCACATCATGCACACTACCGGAACAAAATATAAGCACATCATCCACGAAAAGAAGATGGGTGATCTGCAAATTTTGTGCTACAGCAATACCGTTCAAATGCCCATCACAATGTGCTTTCTTCAGTAGACGGCTTAGACCTTCAGCAACTAACAGAAAAAGTAAAGGAGACATCGGGCAGCCCTGCCTCAAACCTCTCTCCGCATGGAAGAAAGGTGAAGCAGCCCCATTGATCAACACAGAGAAAGAAACAGTAGTAATACAACTCATGATCCACTTGACAAAAGCAATCCCAAAGCCAAGATGTATTAGTAACATATGAATATATAACCAGCTTACCTTATCATATGCTTTGGAGAGATCAATCTTCAGGATTGCCCCCTTAAGTTTATGGGTCTTCATACTATGGAGGCCTTCCTGTGCCACCCCAATAGCCTCATGAATCTGTCTTCCTTTCAAAAACCCGAATTGTTCACCAGAGATATGTTCAGACAATAAATCCTTCAGCCTTCGTGTAATAACCATAGAAATCACCTTGTAAATGCAATTACAGAGTGAAATAGGTCTGAAATCATGAAGAGTTTTTGGATTATCCACCTTGGGGATTAGGGGATCAGGGCAATGAAGGTTGAATTGAAGCAAGCCGGAATCCTGCCAGAGAGCTGAGTGTTCTCCACTACCTTCAATATATCTGCCCCCAAGATTTCACAGAGATCAATGAAGAATTCAATAGTCCATCTGTCGGGACCTGGACTTTTATCCTTCTGAAAACTCTGAAGAGCCGCTTTTAATTCTTCTTTAGAGACTTCTTCCATTAATGATTGACTTTCTTCCTCCCCAACAAAACGTGGAAAGACTTGTGCAATGTGCATAATCTCCACAATGTGTGCCCTAGCCAGAGCCTTGAATAAATTCTAAAAGTGTTCAACCCCAGTCCCAGGCAATTCCTCAAATGATTCCCGTCTTCTACCTCTGTCATCCTCCAGGCACCAAATAGTATTCAAGGCTTTCCTTCCCTTAGCATAAATATGAAAAAAATTGGTATTTTCATCCCCACATTCTAGCCAAAGAGCCTTGCTCTTAAGGCGCCAAGTCTCCTCCTTTTCTAGCAGAATAGCGTTCCATCGACCCTGCAGGGCGACCAAAATGTCTTTAGAATCCTGATTCAAAATACCCCCACTCTCCAGATCCATGATGGCAGATATTTCCTTTTCAATCCTGTTCAACTCATAATCATCTCTGCTTCGCTTTTCCACAGCCCAGCTTTTAATGAGCCTCTTCATCCGGGCAAAATTCTTCGCAAACTGGAAGGCCACAGACAGTTTGTTGTCCGGATTAAACGAGACCCAATTTGAATGGATCAGCTGTCGAAAAGATTAATCCTTCAACCAAGTCTTTTTAAATTTTAGAGGACTGGGCAGTTTTACAGGAACATTCCTGTATTCCAGAAAAATAGGCAGATGATCAAAACAACCCCCACATCCCACCCACTGCTTCAGAAAGTGTTGACGTTTCAGCATCTTCTTAGAAATCAGAAAACGATCAAGTCGCTTAGCCACACGGCTGTCCCCACACCTATTGTTATGCCAAGTCGGCTTAAGTTTGGTCGGTTCAATATCCAACCAGTTTCTCTCAATGAGCTTCTGAGAGAAATATTCAGAAAGAAGATCCGGGCGAGCAAAGGGCCCCCAAACCTCAGCCTGCCCCAGAGAAAAATTTAAATCACCTCCAATAATAACCAATTCACCACGAAACAAATCCAGATTAAAAAGATTGCCCCAAAAAGGAATGCGATTAATATAAGGACCATAAATGTTGAAGACATCAACAGGATCCCCTTGATCTAGCCCTTGCACAGTCATTCCCAAAACTGAGTCCATGCCCCAAATATTCAGGGCTCTTACCACATGAGTATTCCAACCCATAGCAAGACCCCCCGAACGACCCCGAACATCCAAGGTCACAAAATACCAACCTAAAAACCAGTTCTCCAACTTCTCCTTAATCACATCACCAACACCAAGAGTTTCTTGTAACATCAAAACATCCGGGTGCTCCAAGTCTACCACCCGTCGCAGCGCAGGTCTTTTAAGGGGACCCACCAGACCCCGGTAGTTGAAGGACATGATCTTCATCGATGCCCCTTCTTCTGGGCCTGCGCTACTCTAAGTGCCCGTTCAATAGATAATTGTTTTCCCTCAGTCATATCCTTCTGAGCCCGAGTCTCTGCCTTTGCCAGGAAGGATTTACGTCCCCTCCCATGGGACATAGGATGTGAGTCCTTTCCCAATCCCCCATTAATAAACTTTTTCCCCGACCTAAGGAAATACCCCGATTCAGATGGTGTGGGTTGGGTAGGAGACCCAATCCCATCTATATCAGGGTCAATGGATAACGGAGAAACTTCCTCTAAAAATGCAGCAGATGAAGGGGTGGTAGCCATTAAAGGGAGGTGCGAGATAGAAAGGTTTTGTCCTTTTTCCCCCATCCAATCCATCCCAAAAATATGAAAAATATTTGTAAACACATTTAAAGACGGGGAAGGGACAAAGGAAGTAATAGACGAAAGAGCCGGCCCTGAAACAGGAAGTGCTTCAGCATGCGCCCCTTCAACCACAGCCACCGGAAGCAAAGTTTCCTCCACCACAGTTGATTCCGAAACCTCCATCCCCGTATGCATCTCCTCAGCTCCTGGCGAAGAGGGTCCCAAGGACAGTGAGGATGCCCCACGGCTAGAACCAGTCCCACGGGAGCCCTGTTGAGTTCCACGGCCATTGATCGTACGCACCCCAAGACTACAGTCCACAGCCAGGTGACCATAGGCATGACAAAGGCGGCAATGAAACGGGATATTTTCATAATCCAGCCTTTGATTGAAAAAATTATTTCCCCAAGAGAGATGAATCTCTTCATATAAACCCTCCCACACATTGATTTTGACAAGAATCCGAGCCACCCTGCGCAATTTCGTAATTTTAAAAGACAAATCCGCCTCCAAGAAAGTCCCCAGGATGTTGCCAATACAAGTGAAATGTTCCTCCGACCAATACTGCCGCGGCAATCCCAGGAGCTGAACCCATATAGGCACTTCGTCCACCCTTTCACGAGAAGCATCGAAGGTCGGAGTCCAAATTTTAAACAAAACAGGACATTGTTGTATAGTCCAATTTCTCTCAAGTACCCAACTTACATGCTCCTGCTGTGTGAAATTAAGAGCGAACCATCCCCTAGTTAAACCTTCCAGTTCAGGAATCTCCCCCAAAGGTTCAGCCCAAAAGGTTTTCACCCAATTCTTGGTCACAGATAAAGAAACGTTCTTTCCAATGATTTTCCTGTCCACCGTCAAAGAAGCCATCTGCACAATTTGAGACCACCTGATGTCCTCCCCCAGTGCATAGGAGCATGCCACCCTCCGCTTCTTGACAAACGCCTTACGACGCCTATGAGCTCCATGAACCACACCTCCACCCCCAAAAGGTTTAGAGCCGCCACCTGACTCACTTTGCCCCGGAGATAAAAACGCCCGAGCAGGAACCTCAAGCACACCCGCGGCCGCCACAGGAACAGCACCGCCAACCCCCTGTTCAGTAGCTACGTCAGAACCATCCGCATGCACATCTAGACCCCCAGCAATAAAACCCTCAGACTCCGTCGCGCCAGTCGCATCCACAGTACCAGAAAAAAGCCCACCCAAGGAGGAGACTTCCTCCACAAAAAGGTTATTATTAGCCAATAAACCGCCTACCTCAAGCTCCGGGATCACGTTAGGTTCTACAGTCACAAAGGTTGGTAGATCTGAGAAAAAGGATGACGGGGAGAAAGCCCCCACCGTTTTCGAGTGCAGAGAAGCCAGAAGAAAACCACTGCCCCAACAGTTTTGTGCACTTGAGTCGCCAAAACCAAAACCGCCTGGCGAAAATTGGAAAACACCTTTCGGCGCCGGATCCACAGAATAATCCACCGCGTCTTCCATGCCCATGTTTACCGCCGGTAAAAAAAAACCTCCACAGTTGAATGGTAAATAAAAACACAGTTGTTACCCTCAACCGCCTAGAAGGAAGCTTCACCAATCCCCCTTCGGTCTCTGCGCTCGCCTTGGAAAATACCCAGATCACCGCCTTACTCACTACGACCCAACCACCCTAAGCTGTGATGCCTCCGACCTGCACAACCGCTTATCCACCTGTTAGCGTCTTCCCACCTCGAAACCCCTCCACTGACAACAGACCCCACCCATCACCTTAGATCTCTGTAGAGATGCCAGTAACATCAGCCCTGACCGCCAGGCCAAAGGCATGATGAAACCCTAGCCATCTCAGTCCATTACCGCTCCAACAATCCCTCAATTAAAACACTATTAAGTGTTTAAGAAAGGAATTCATTAAAGGATCAAGACTTCCATCAATGTACAAACCAAGGTCCGTCATACGATCGTGTGTATAAACATTCATGACAAGATCAACAAGGATTTCATCCAAAGCTTCAAAAAAAAGATGGACCAACTCCACACCATGACACAATGTGTATGGGTTTCAAGAACCAAACTATCATGTGCAACACATAGTCATCAAGTCTTCACGGTACAAGCAATGGGATCCACAACCAAGGGCATCATTAAGTGGTTCCAAGAGGCATGCCTTCCTCAACAAGGGCATCACCATCATAGTGGCAACGAGGACTATCAAGCTACCAAATGTGTGGGCTCAAGACCCAAGGCACCACATGCCAGGGTTTCAAGGACTCTTTCAAAGATATCATATAATATTTAAACAAGATGCTTTCCATAAACTTCAAGCCAATCACATAGGACTCCATTATCAAGTACAAAGGTACATTCAAGCTTTATCATGATCATATAATGTCCAAGAGCCATCATACGACCATGTATGTGGGTGCCAAACCTTCTCATGCATAATGACCATCTCCAAGGGTTTCATGATCCCGCCAACTTACAAAATGACCACAGAATGGGTCATTTGGACCACCTAGTGCTCCAAAGCACACACCAACTGTGAATGGGATCCAATGTCCAAAATAGCATGTCCTCCTTGCTGTGTCATCAACCTTTGTCATTAGTGACTTCATCCTTGACATCAATGACAACTATACTCAGCAAGAAGAGAACGCAGGGTTGAGGTATAGTCCTGCATCATGAATGGGGCGATGGAGTGTATAGTTCCATCACTAATCAATCACCCTCCATATCAATTGTTGTCTCTCATGCTCATCATCCCCCTTGTCCTCATAATAGGGATGGATGGCCTCTTTGTCCCTATCCATGGCCTCATACAAGTAGCCCATTGTGGGCTTGTATCCATCAACCAAGAAAAGAGCCTTTACCAAAGGTTCGCTGATGGTACACACCTCCTTCATCCCATCTCAAAATCTCTCTTGGTATGACACTAGCCTGAATATGGCCTATCCCTTCCGTTTAGTGCTAATTGATAAACCATGCTAGTCAGCTGAAAGAAACATAGTTTGCAAGTCTCACATAGAAGTTAGGAGAGACCCAAGAGAAATAAAATGAGTGGCAACGCGTGTGATGGCAGGGTGCACCAACTCCTTGTCACCAGTGAATTGTGTCAACAAGTGAAGCGCATATGCATGATTGTATATAAATTTTGTGATGCTCCTTGTTGAATCAATGACATCTGTGATAAAATCAATTTTTCCCATATCCTCTGAAATCAAATCAATACAATGAGCTGCACAATGAGTCCAAAACAATGTAGGATAGCTATCCATAAGAATCCTTCTAGTAGCCACATAATTCGCAACATTGCTCGTTATGACTTGGACAACATATTGGAGACCTATGTCTTGGATGAACCCATCCAACAACTGACATAGTAATGTCGCATCTTTGACATGTGCAGATGCATCCACATATTTTATAAACATTGTCCCCTTGGACAATGAACCAAGAAATTGAGAAGGCTCCTGCCTTTCCCATCGGTCCAAGAATTAAACATAACAATGCATCCTGTGACATCCCATGAATCCTAAAGCTCCAACAATTGGCCTTTTCATTACCAAGGATGGTTCTTTTCAACTCCTCATAAGTGGGGTCCTTTTACCTTGTACCAACAATAGCAACAGCCTCAAACATAGGCACATAGAATGGGTTCTTGGCAAAGTTGAAAGGAATATTACTCCATAGAAGACATTGACCCACAAGTTTGTTTGCGTCTTGTTTGTCCTTTATCTTGACCATTGACATTATAGAAGATTGTCCACTAGGGGTAAATCTCAGAACAAAGAAAGGAGATGAAGTTGATGGCACTACGGAAGGTGAGGAGAATGCCTCACTACCCCCTTCCCTTGAAGTGAGTTTGGTTGTCTCGGATCCTAATGCCACTCTCGATCAACGGTCATTGCTCAAAGCTTCCATGTGATCTTTCTTCTTCCCAATACTTTCAATTGAGAGATTGGACTTACGAATGATTTCGCGAGTGGATTTTTTACAAATATCCACCGCATGCCCTGTAATTTGTGCAAGGTGGTACTTGAGCCTACTTATTCACCTTGTCATTTCCTTCCCACAGAAATTGCAAGTAAGCTTTTGTTGATTATGATGCTTAAAATGCTCACATACTCCCAAAATGGATCCAAAGCCTTTGACATGTTTGTATGGAATCTTGGAAAGAAAAGAAGTTTGAAGTTTGAACCTATAACAAGTAAAAAAACTATTTTTTTAGCATACATTATTGTTGCAGATTAAGCAAACAATGATAAATCAATTAGATTTCATTCATTAAAGCTTAGTTTTGAAGAGGGAAAACTCATGGGCATTTTTGTATGGGAAGGAATGGACCTAGGGCAGAAAAAAACATTTTTGAGTATACATGACGTTAGATTCATTTACATACTTTGAAATGTGGTTGACTGTTGTTGTTATTTGGACTCCAAATTTCAATCCCCGCTTCACAAAATCATTCCTTGATGGCAAATGAGATGGAATGTTTTCTCCTCCTTACCCAATGCTAAATGATGGTCTCCTCCTTGGCTCTCCTCCTTCACACTTCAATTTGCAGATGACCAAAAAGAGGGGAAAAATTGCTTTGAGTCAATGCACGATCGAGCAATATTTTCCCCATCGACTAGTGATATTTCCAAAAAAATCGCAAACATGTGAGACATTGAGGGGCCCTAGCCACATGCTAGGGACTTTTCCATGGCATCAACTTGTTGGTCCTAGACCAAGAACCCTAGGAGACTGCTGGGGGCCCTAGGGTACCTTCTAAGGACTTACTCTGCCTGGTTCATTGACCAGAAACCCTAGTTAACTGACTAGGGTACCATCCTCCTTGAGAATGGGTCTCGCAGATGCATTATCTTTAACACTTGATTGTACAAGTGTTGTCAATTTCCTTTGTTGCTTCCCTCGCAGCCACATATTCTGCCTCTGTTGTGGAGTCTTTTGGAGTAGACTGTTTGCATGATCTCGAAGAAATAGTTGTTAATCCAAGACTCACGAGGTAGCCCAAAGTAGACCTCTTTATCGCCATCGAAGTTTGAATCAGAATATCCAATCAGTTTGAATTCATCTACCTTAGAATCATAGTTGCACGGGTACTGCTCCCGGGATTTTGGCAATCCATACCCAACGCTGCTCCACTTCTGGGAGCTTTGGAGCTAGTACAAACGGTCCCCTTTTTGATGGGAGCTTCTTTGGGAACTTGGGAGCTTTTCGGGAGCTTTTTGGGAACTTGCTTTTGCCACTCCCTTTTTATTGGGAACTTGTAGAAGTTCCCGACCATGTGGAGGCCAAAATCATAAGAAAAGTGTTGAAAATCAATTGAATGATTGAAGTTTATTGTGTCAAGAAATCACCAATAATAAAAATTTCAATTGAATCTATCAATAATGCCATTTTTTATTTTCAAGGTTATATAAATAAAGAAGGCCCACACCTCTTAAATGTTTAGATCCATTCACACTCAAAATATATATTGCAAGTGTACTTAAGTGAATACAAATGGATCTTTTACAATACTAAGATATTGAACAACTTTAATTCATATCTCAAATGATTATAGCTAGCTTACGTTATTCATACTGACTAATATAGCAATCTAGGATCATAAACCATATCAAACTCAAGATACCAAAAAATATGAAAGTTTGTTACTTGAACTTAAAACAATCAAGTTCATTGACATTAGAAGTAAGTAGTAGTTACCATAAAAAAATGCAGAGGCACCCAACCATAAAAAAAATACAGAGGCACCCAAAGCCTAAGCACTCGTAGGAGCAATAATATAGATGGAGTTGGAACCAGGAATTAGAAAAATATTGAATCTTACGATTTATGAAGCTTTTTGGTGCTTCGTACACATATATGCAACCTACCTTTACAAACTCGTACAATGAGATTTGTATAATGTCGACCTAGAGGAGTGAGCAAATTTAAAAAAAAAGTGAATTTCGTGACACTGCTAGAGGATTAAGAGGATAAACTAGTTTAAGCTATGAAATTAATCAATTATGTTTTTTTAACTTTATTTATTTTTACATATATTTTAAAAGATTAATATATATTATTGCCGCTCCCAACCCTACGTTTCCTGCAAATTTGGGCGAAGCTTCTAGCGGCATCGGATACTTGTGTCTGCGTACCCAACGTGCCCACGTTCCATAAACTTGTGCAACATAGCTTAGAATACTTGAGTCCAAAATCTTGAGTCCCCTTCAAGTAATTAGAAATCTTTTGGCATCAAACCAATGTCCTTCACAAGGGTTTTGCAAAAAGCTGGAAAGGATTGCAACAACAAGTGAAATATTTGGTTTAGTAGTGGGAAAGTAGATAGGACTTCCCACAAGCTGTCTATACTTGGTTGCATCCTCAAATTCCTTTCCTTCTTTGGATGTGAGCGTCAAATTCTGTTTCATTCAAGTAGAGAGAGGGTTGCACTCTGTCATGCCAAATCTGTTCAACAACTCGTCAACATACTTCTTCTAGGAGATGAATATATACTTGGGATTTTGAGCTGCTTCAATTCCCAAAATCCGAAGTATTAGTAAATATGTCCCAAATTTGTCATTTAAAAGCCCTTCTTCAATTCTTTCTTTATGGATGCAATGTAACTTTCATTGTTCCTTCTTATCAAAAGATTATCTACATACGCCACAATGTATACAACGAATCTTCCTATTTTTTTTGCAAACAGTGTTGCATCATTAAGATTAATGCGTTTGAAATTTAATTTCAGAAGATGCTTGGTTAACTTTTCATACCATGCGTGAGGTGCTTGTTTTAGGCCATCCAATGACTTGATGACTTTGCATACCTCTCGTTCTTGTCCCTTATTAACAAATCCTTTTGGCTTAGACATGAAGACATTCTCTTGAAATTCTCCATTCAAGAAAGTAGTTTTCACATCCATCTGATGAACTTTCCATTCATTTTGTGCAGCCAAAGACAATAGAGTGCCTATGGTAGCACATTTTGCTGTGGGGGAGAAAGTGTCCTCGTAGTCAATGCCTTCTTTCTATGGAAAACCTTTCGCCACAAGCCTCGGCTTATGCTTGCCAAGTGAGCCATCTGATTTGTACTTGTTCTTGTAGATCCACTTGCAGTCAATCAGTCTGGTTCCAAATGGATGGTCGACCAACTTTCGCATCCCATTCTTGATAAGAGCATCATATTTTTTTTGCATGGATTCTTTCGACTCAACAAAATCAACAACTTCTTCAAAGGAAGTTGGTTCAAGGTTAGCAAATAAATTAAATTCACAATCATACGAAACATCTGTTGGACATTGGGTTCAGCACTCCCCATGAGTTTCGTGACATGGACTAATTGCCTCCTAAGATCCTAACTCTGGCGATTGTGGGGAAGATTAATACCTGCGGGTTTTGGTCTAACGACAATCGTGATTCCAACAATTGGTATCAGAGTAACAGGTCAAGGGTTTGAAACTCACCCGGCTTGCGCTGGGGGGGAGATTGTTGGACATTGGGTTCAACGCTCCCCACGAGTTTCGTGACATGGACTAATCGCCTCCCAAGATCCTAACTCTGGCGATTGTGGCAAAGATTAATACTCGTAGGTTTTGGTCTAACAACAATTGTGATTCCAACAACATCCATATCTTCTATGTCACCTGAATTTGTATTATTTGCATCTCCTCGATCATCTTGTCTGGTCAAACTTCTCATTCTCGTCTTTCTAACTTCATCAGGATGGACACTTTCAAGTGTCTTTGTGACCCACTTTGGGACTTTCCATGAGGGTCTAGGTTGCTTAGCTAGTGGTGGTTGATTCTCTTCAAGATTCAGTCTTCCAATCCTTTCAAACACATCATCCATTTGAACCTCTTGTTCTGGTGAAGTGGCAGGAACTTCTTCATGAGGGGAAGATGGTGTTGCATTAGGAGATTCTAAAGATTGATTCAAGATAGGGATCTCCCCTTCAATATGTGGAATCTCATTATTAGATTCATGAAAGGAATTTACATGGGTAAATTTTTCTAGATGATCAAGCTGCCTCTCAATAGACTTGTCTTTTTTATTCATTTCAAGAAAAATGACATCTCGAGAAGGTATAAACTTTTTGTTTACCTCATTGTAAAGACAATATGTTTTGTTGGAGTTTGAATACCCCAAGAAAATGCACTTCCGACTTCATGCATTGAGCTTGTTTCTTTGTTCCTTTGGGATCAAGGCATAATACGTGGAACCAAAGACCCTGCGACACCTCATTGAAGGAATGCGGCCATGCCACATGTTGAATGGAGTCTTGTTTGCTAGAGCATGAGTTGGATTTACCTCAAATAAATTGCACCACCCCTAAACATCAATTTCACATTCTTGAAAAATAACATGGAGCGTACCGTATTTAAGAGTGTTTTTATTCAATCTTTTTGCCACACCATTCAGTTGGGGATTGTATGGAACTGTAGTTTGATGCCTAATCCCATGTTGACGAATATAGTTTTCAAATTCTTTAGAAGCGTATTATCATTATTAGTACAAAGAGTGCCAATGTAAGATTGGGCTTCATTTTCAATCCATACATGAAATTTTTTGAATGTTTGATATGCATTAGATTTTTGCATCATTAAATAGACCCAACACATCCTGGTGTAATCATCAACAAAAGTCATGAGGTATTTATTACCATTTGTAGAAGGAATGGGCATGGGGTCACACATGTGAATGTGTATCATCTCTAGATTTCTACATGCTCTCAAATTTGACTCATGAAAACGTTGCTTAGTATGTTTGCCAAGAATCCAAGCATCTCACTGTTTCAACTTCTTTGGAATGCTGGGCAAACTAGAAACACCATTCCTCTTCAACAATCGAAGACTATCATAGTTGATGTGTCCATATCTAGCATGCCATAAAAGACTAAAAGACAATGTACCTTCTTCATGCTGAGAGAGATAGGCAAAATTCTGAGCTCTTGTAGATGTTTGTTTTAGTTTCAAAAGTTTCTCATCTAAAGAAACACACTTTACCTAAACACACATTATACCAAGTTGATCTTCACTAACTCTTAACTGTCTAAATATCCTAACACAGCTCACCTTGCTCCTTATTGCCTTTGCCCTAGTAATCCTATCTTAGTGAATTTGGTGTGGTGACATTGGCCATTCATTTTGAGATCCCCTTAGCTAGCTTGTTGCTTTAGGACTTGCTATTACACGAACTGTAGCTACCCACTAAAGGTATCCCATCCGGGATGGTATCCCATCCGGGATGATAGAGGTGAGGTAGCTAACCGGTGACACTGCAAGGGCCTCGTCCACTACGGATAAGGGTAGTTGTCACACTGGACGGGCTCTTGTCACTTTAGATCAATCCAGAGAATGACCAAGGGGGAGACCCTACTAGCTTAAGAGGCTAGTGAACCTACTCATGACACTCCTAGGGTTTGACAATGTATAAGAAATGAGTGATAATGAGTGGGTAAGACTAGATCTATCAAATTAGAGTGGGATAGAGATTAGGGCCAAGTTGGGTAGGCTTAGTAAAGATAGGAAATAACCCAACTTGGATGAGTTTGTACCACAAATGAGTTAAGGAAATAGATCTAGGGTGATCTAGCCAAATAAAATGAAACCATAATGGGACCCACCTAGGGTTTCTGCATAAGTGGACAAAGTGACCCAAAAGAGTAGATTAGGGCATGAGATGACTAGATCTAGGTGCTTGAAGGGTGGTTCTATGATTTTGAGGCGGGTCCAAGCATACCCATCTGATAGATCTGACGAAATGGCCAACCACCCAAGAAGGGCGCCCCCACCGAGATTGACTAGTGCTAGATCCTAGGGCAAATAGACTCCGATTAATGTGAAACTTGAGATCTAGGGTTTATTCATCAATCTCCAAGTGGGTTTTGATGGCCGTCATAAAAAACTCACCATATCTATCTGATCTACAAAACGAGGGTTTTAAGAAAGAGGGTTTGAATGAACTAATGGATAAAAGCTTGAAAACAATACTAACCTTGCAGATCATACCTGAAAATACTTGCGGACGCCTTGGATGTCGATGATCCTTCCACTTGGTTACAATTCTGAGCAAGATCTGGCATGAAACACAAAGAAAAACGCCCAAAGGAGGAAGTGTGCCCCCACTTCTCCACCTGCAAAATCAAACTACAAATGAGATATGTTTACGGATGAAAAAGATAAGCTACGTACAATATCCACAGAGAAATATCCAATGCACAAAGTAACAATTGAAAACTCCCTGAAGATGAACGATTTGTCTGGAAGACGATTCAAGACGCCTTAGCAATCTCCTCCAAGCAATTCGCTACCCTGCAAAAGATCAGTACGACCTTCCAGGAAATAGTTGTTTACATGCAAGATCTACTAAAATGTCCAAGCAAGAGGCATAACAATCACATCCACGTTCATTCATAAATCTTCCAAGAGTTTTTGCAAAAGTTTTTTTTATATTCAATATTCTTAGAGCTAAAAGTTCCTTTACAAATGAGAGAGATCTCAATATATTGATCTCTCAAGTACATAATACCTAGATCCAAAAAGATCAAGGGTTAAGATCATAAGATAAAATCATCCTAATCTATGGCTAAAATTAGCTGGATACATCTCACATGGATCAACTCAAAAATATAAGGGGGCGCATCACTAGAAATGGCCGATGAGGGGCGCACCACATAGAATATGACTAATGATCATAAGGTAGCACATGGTGGGGCTAGGAGGTTATGTTATCCTTCACTAGCATGGCCCCATGGCACAATAACAATGTGTGGTGGCAAATAATATAAAAGAGTGATAAAAATCACTAGGGGATCTCCCTGAAAATACATTAAAATATCCTCAAAATGCATAAACCAAGGACATGTGGACCTCGACTGAAGTGGAGCTGATGTTGGATGATGAAGATGACCCAAATACTTTGCCTCAGACCAATTCCATGCCAATCCTTTGCCTCAATTACCCAAATCGATTTCATCATGAGCCAATTTTAATTATTAAAAATGCTGCCTTCGGAATATAAAATAACCAGTATCTCACCTTGAGGAGTCTACGCAAAAAAGTAACTACACAGATGTGTCTGGCACCCTAGATATATGGTACAAATGCCTGGCTGCACCCCACAAATCCACTCCAGCGTTTCAAGAGATTTCCTTAGTAACTGCAATTGTTTTATTTTCCTTTTCCCTAGGGCAGCTCTGCTATAAGGCCCAAAAGACCCATATCTGTCCTATTCCTGCCTGAAACTGAAAACCAGGTGCACCAATGGACTCAGAATGTCCAAATCTGCTAGGAATGAGTGTGTAATATCCCAAATACTGATATTTTCTATTTCTATGCAAATTTACTGAAATAGTCGGGCATGCAAACTGCCATGCAAAATTTCCCTATTTTATAGCTGAAATTAGGGTTAGGGTTTGCAAGATAGAATGAACACTTACCACTGATAAGCCGGTTGAATAAGCTCCAGAGAGAATACGCATGCAAGATGAGCTGAGCTGATGAAGAAATAACCTGGTTTTTTGCTGCAATACCCTGATTGGCTGAATAAAACAAGTGTGACGTTTTTGCTGAAGGGATGGTCAGTTTCAGCTGGAAATAAATCGAAAGGAAGGTGTGCCTATGCCGGAGAGGATGGCCGGAGCATGCAAGAATTTTGACCCCTCCAGATGCCCTAGCAAATTGGTCTACCAATCTGCTGCTCACGCCCCACAACCCTGTAAACTGCTGCTAGCTTCCCCGGATGGACAATCTGATGGCTGATAATCACCCAATGCAGTAGAGTGATCCTATCAATGAGGATGCAAGCTGCATGCGGAAGAAATATGGTGATCTAGAGTCCTGGTGAATGACTAGGGTTTCTCAGCTAAATGCCCCCAGCTGTACGGATGAATTTGCAATAACCTTCGGACTTATACTGGAATACTGGATAATGATGAATGTAATAGACACGGTGACAAACCTAGATGGTTTATCCTGAAGGAGACTAGGGCAGATATCTCACTGCCGAAATTTCGTTAGCTGAAGACGCCGTCTCCAACCCCAACTGCTGTGGCCGCACGCTGTGCTGCTACTCAAGAGCTCCAAAATCAATAATCATCAAAAGTAAAGTCTCCATTCACTTTATCTTCCTTTTATAACTTTCAACTGCGAAAACCCTAATTTTTGACCTAATTAGGTCACTTTAACTTCTAATTTACAGTTGACTTGCATGCATGCGCATGGAGACTTAATCGGGTGCATGCATCATTAAATAATGCTTAGATGTCATGCATGTCGGTGGCCTTTGGCTTCGGTGGCCCTCTTCAACCCAATGGTGATATAATATTGATGCTCTAGATTTTTTGTAGATGGCATCAGTCTTCAGTTGAATCCCTAACTGTCAGTACCCGCTCCAACCTATGGGAATCAGATAGGTTAACGGGTGTTCTCAGTGTGGTTTAGTTGGAAGGGGACATTACAATCCTCCCCTCTCGAAATTGCTTGTCCTCAAGCAATCTTCGACCAATATACCGAATCATTTGTCCCTGTCTCTTCTTGTCCATTTTTATCAACCAGTTTATTCCATTGTTGGGTGGCCCTTCTTTTCCTTCGAATTGGTGTTTCTTTTCACCCATGCTCTGTATTCCTGTTATCACCTGCCTTGTAGTTGCCTGCTTAAGGTGGATCCAGGATGGATGGTAGAGGGGCAAGCAACTAAAGGGTGGAACCACGACTGCCTAGACTCCCAAATGGATGGTTGTCACGCCAAGCAAGGCAGCCTTCACTTTAGGTTATCCTAGTCCAGGACAACAATGGGGGAGACCCGGATCTGCTCCCGACAGGAGAGATCAAACCTAGACACCAGAAGAAGATCAGACGGGGCTTCAGGGTACTTAAGGTGCAAGGTGAATGGGAACCCTAGCTCTAGGGTTTAGGTACTAGCAACTGTCTTGGGAAACGTAACTATGACAGGGCGAGCACGAATAGAGTTGGGACTATCTAGTACCTAGAAATCAGACTCAGTAAAAGGTCTTTGAGCTATCAGTGAATTTTGGTAGATGGCAAAGGCTAAGAGCCTAAGGGCAGCGCTAGCTTGGAAATTAGTGCTTTGTATGCATTGGGCAATGGAGTCAGCAGTAAGACAACGTTTTAGGAAACCCACTTGGGAAACACCTTGATCTATGAAACCAGAAAGCAATTGGTCTAGAAAAAGCCAAGGTACAGGAAACCCAGCTCAGTAGATAGCTAGCGCTAGGGCCTAGGAAGACAAATCTGAAGCTTTTGGGGGTACCAGAAGGCTGATGGCTCAGCGTTGAGGATGAGAAGAGATCAGGGAAACCTGATCTACAAGCCCAAATAAGGAAAACAGCAGGAAAATCATATCTAGAAAAGTCAAAATCTGATGATGGGGCTAGGAGGCTGAAAACTGATTTTTTTATATCTAGGGCAAACCAGGATGAATTAGCACAATGTTGAGGGTTTTTTGGGATGCTTGGGACCCGATCTATCAGCCTATCATGTCAGATTTTAGAAAAACCTACTTCCAGAAAAGGCCAATTTTCAGTGAGGGCGCTAGGGCAGTTTCAGTCTATTTTTCAGATCTCGGTCAAACTGTTGAGCCTCTTGACAGTGTTGGGGTTGATTTGGACTGCTCAAGACCCAATCTATTCGTCGCAGGTCAATTTTTTTAGTGGGGGGTTATGCAGTTTTCTGCTGAAAAATCAGATCTAGGTCAATCTATGAGGAATTTGATCAGTGTTCCAGTTTATTTAGTTAAGGGGAGGCCCGATCTACGAAACCTAGAAATGGTTTGGCAAAAGATCGGATGGTCCCCTGATTATTTGATTTTTTAGGTTTTTATGGTTTAGGAGTTTTCAGAAAAATAGTTAAATTTCAGCAAGGTACAATGGAATAAGATCAGAAAAAAAGAACTTACCTGTGGATCTTACCTAGATAAGCTTGTAGAAGTCTGTAACAGTGACGATCTTAGCTATCCCGATCAATCTTGGAAGATCCCTGTGATTTCTATGGCATATGCAAGCTTCAAGCCATCAAAGCGCCCCCTACCTTGCATGAGCAAACGTCAACCATATCAGATTTGCACATACAAAATAAAGAAACTGAATGCTACAAGATAGTAAAATGAAGTAATCATAGATCGCAATGAAACTAATGAAACC
>LPNX010831004.1:82792-165388 GCA_001517045.1 Pseudotsuga menziesii | reverse complement strand
CCCTTGATCCAAGACGAAGAGAACCGAGCGAGTTGAGGTCCCCCTACAAAAACGCTCCAGCCAAAACGCCCTCCTGTAGACAAAACAATGATAGCCACGGAAAAAATAGATCTCACGAGAATTTCCATGATGCTAGTAAGCTGAAGACAAGCTAATCACCATTTGAGCACATCAGATGCAAAGCAAATCCAGAAAATTTCCACAGAAAAAGTCTTTCTATTATTCAGATCCAAGAGCTAAAGACCTCTTACAAATAAGAAGCTCTCTCCTTTAAATAGAAATGAGAGAATCTCAATCATAACCAAATCCTAACCACTTTCAAAACGAGTGGCTAAGATTAAAAGATACAATGTTCTAATCAATGGTTGAGATGAGCTCAACATACAATACATGGATCAATATAATTATAATTTATCAAAGTGGACTTAAACCACCCAAATAAAGGTAACCCACTCAACAAGAAATAAATGAAAGCACATGGTGGGTCCAAGGAGTGTTTGACTAACTCCCTTTGGGTGTTCCCATGGCACAATAAATAATATAACAATTTAAAATTTTGACTTTTGTGCCTCCTTGAGGAAATCGTGGGTCTCCCAAAAAGCTCCAGAAAATATATAAAATTTGCCCAAAAATAGGTGTAGACCCCATAAAATGCTGAAACTGCTGGAGAAGGTGTGGAAGACGTCAGTCTCATCATTGTGACTCACCCCATGCCATTTCTTTGCCTCAGTAGCCCAAATCGATTTCTTCAATAGCCATTTGATCATTTCTTAATCTTCCTCAGGATACGTGATACTGCTAAAACAGCCTCCTAGGGTGCCTGCGTT
This sequence comes from Pseudotsuga menziesii, assembly GCA_001517045.1. Taxonomy (NCBI): domain Eukaryota; kingdom Viridiplantae; phylum Streptophyta; class Pinopsida; order Pinales; family Pinaceae; genus Pseudotsuga; species Pseudotsuga menziesii. Next base: position 164,561 of record LPNX010831004.1, on the reverse strand, counting down.
GTCAAATTGAGCCCTCCAAGCTCTCTGGGATGGGGGTACAATGGTACAAACAAGTGGCTGCACCCCCATATGCCCATACAACGCCCTAGGAGATCCAACTGAAACATCTCCCTGCTCAAACAAATCAATCTGTGAAGAAAAACTGTATCAGAAAAGTAGAATAAGCCTGATCACATCTGTAAGTGCCCGGAACTGGAAATAAACTGTCTCATTGGACTCAGAGAGTCCCAATCCATCAAAGGTGTGTACTCATACCCCTCATAGGTCTTTGTTTGATCATCAATCATAACCAATAAACAATATAACGATCTGTGAATAATCAGACACCAATAATAACTCAGAATAGATCAATTTGCTGCAAGTGTTAAAAGGTTAAACCATGCTCTACAACTCATTCACGTAACAAAATCAACAAGTAGCATTCATTTCACTGGCGGTACATCAACAAATACTTATAAATATCAGGCTTTATTTGTTATTACTTAGACTTAGACTTTCAAGACTATACTCACTTCATAGCTGTAGTCATTTTGCTAGTGAAGGGTGAAAGGTGGAAATGACAAGGCTAGGGCAAAGGATGATCTCCTACTCAACATCATGACACTTTGGAGAAGGAAAGGGAGAACTCACTATAACCAATACTGGACAAACAACAACACAAGGAATGGCAGTGCCTCACAAATGGATGAGTTGTTTAGAGAGTGCTTATTCAACTTAGGCATCATGTCTACATCAATCTTGATCCAATTTTATTAGGATCACATTTTATTCTGTGGCCTTTTTGGCCTATATGAACCCTTTTGGGACTTCACCAGTGTTCAAAAGCACAGCTAATCGCAGCTTTCATCCGGGCCATGTTTATTTTTAACAAGGTCAACAATTCTTTGATATAACATTTTTTTAACCATTGCTTTTTGGACTTTTCTTATACTCTTCAAAGAGTATTTTAGCATTTCATTGCTCTTGCCCTTTTTACATATGTTAAGAAACACAGTTTTACAATTTTCATTTTCCATGGGCGCATATTTAATATTTCAATAAAAGTAGTACATGAGCTTTCAGTTTTAGCCAACAACATCTCAAGTGACTAGGGGGAATTCTGCACAGTGCCAAACATTGGGACAACCGACCAGAATGATTTAGGCATACTATCCAACTTACCAAAGGCAAGTTTTGTCACCAATTCAGAGCCGAGACACAATGTAAACAGGGAGGCTTGTCCAACAAAGGTTCTAGCGGGGAAAAAGGTCCTCCATGCCACAAGTCAAGAAGTCAGTCGGGTTGAAAATTAAACTGGAAGGCAATGGATGGATGAAAACAATGAAATGATGGAGCCAATCACTAGCAAGCCAAAACAATGGTGGGAATGACTACCTCTATTCTCCCTAAGGAGGGTAAAACCAATGAGTATAGATCAAGAACTTCAAAGCTAGAGTAAGGACATCAATACATAGTATAATATACAACCAAGTCCATATAAATATGACCGCTAGATCATAATACCACAAGTCAATATATGTCACAAGAATCAATATAAGAGCAATAATAACCATAACACCATATAAAATACTGAGTCATATCCATGCAATATAATCCATCTGAAACACCATATATCCAATGAGAAAGTACTGATATAACACTGGGCATCCACTACTACTCTGAAATAACATAAATGGCTATATCGGTCCTCAAATCTGAGTGTCCTGAGACTCAGTCCTGGCATGGGAGAGTACAATAGTCTGCTAATACAAAAATGCTCATCTCAGCATTCTCATATGTAAGAGATCTGGCTGAAAAATGTACTGTGTTTGAAAAATAGAATATGGTAGCTTGGCTACTATATATGTGATAACAATTCCCTCCTTGTATCTTCTGGGATACCGGTGAGGATTGAACATGCTAGTTTTGGCTCCTTGTCCAAATCGCCTAGGGCTCATCCTACCTTTGTTTGGAGGTCTACCCAGAAAGCCCTTCGCACACCACTGTTCCTTCCTTGACTTCTTATGTGTTGGAGCTAGCCATTTCCTTGTGCGATTCTTGTCCTCATGCTTGAATATGGTGGTCATCCCCTTTGCTGTGGCTGATCTTGAAGCTTCATTGGGCATTCCCCTTAGGACTACCCTCTTCCCATCTGGTGCCAGAAACTCCATCTCTAATGTTTGGTGGTTGGTTGATTATTTCCCAATTGAGTACAGCCATTGTACTCCCAAACCAATGCTAGTGTTTGGCACATCTATCACATAAAAGTCGTCCACCAATGTATAATTCCCTAGTTGTACCTGTAACTGAGGTATCCTTTGTGTGCATTCCATCCTGTGATTGCCAGCCATGACAACGGTAAAGCCCTCAAAGTCCTTAGTGGGAAATCTTTTTCTCTTTACCCAAGAGGCATCTATAAAGTTGTGGGTGGCCCCACCATCAATCAAAGCAATGGCATGCTGTCCCTGGATACTTCCCCTGATCCTGATAGTATGGAAGGTGGGGACTCCTGTGAGGGTAGCAATAGTGGCTCTCTGTGGCAATTGTTCCAATTCTGTATTGTGTAGTTCTCCATCCGATTTCTGCTCCGACTCGTCTTCCTCACTGCTATCTGGAAGTACCTCAATGAGGTGTACTTTTCCTTTTCCCATACATCTGTGGCCTGGTACCCAAGGTTCTTTGCAAGCAAAACATAAGTTCTTCCTTCTCAAGTCTTGCCGTGTGTCCTCGTTCAACCATCTCCTCTGTGTGATTATCCTTTCCCTATTTTCTGGAAGATGGGTAGGTTTTTCCTTGTTTTCTGGGAGACTGGTAGTTTTTTGTGGCTGCTTGTTCTTTGGTACAGAATCTTGTAGGTCCAGAGTCCTACTGATAGCATCTTGCAAAGTAATTGGCATGTAGGCCTTCACCCATCCGTGGAGTGGCTTGGATGGTGCCTCCGTAAATAGTATAATCAACCGACTCTCTGATATGTCAGATACCATAACTGAAATTCTCTGGAATTCGGATATAAATGTCTTGGCACTGCCTGTCTGCTTGAGTTGCGCAAGATCCCTGAAATGAATCTCTGGGTCCTTCTTATCAGAGCTCTCCATGAGCCTTTGAGTGATGTCACTGTAGGAAGTAATAGTGTTGTGACCCAATGTCACCAGTCCGTGGTACCACCACTCATGTGCTTTCCTGTCTAAATGTAAAGTAGCCAACTTGATTGCATTTGTCTCTGTCATGGGGTTAAGTTGGAAGTAGGTGTCTAACTTCTGTACCCAAATCCTGGCTGAACAACTGGATGTCCCATCAAAGTTGGGGATAGTCAGTCTCCCCAATGTGCATTGCAACTCAAAATTCTGATTGAATGCTCTATTGAACCTTCTTGGCCTGTTCCTGGTTTTCATGTCGCAAAAATCTGAGAAAGTCATGGCGGCATGAAACTCATCCCCTAAGTCCCTGTATTCCTACAAATAAGCCCCAAAAGGTTTGCTAGGCTCTACTTGCATGACTGGACCTCCTACTGCATCTGCCAAGAAGTGAGGCATAGTAGGCCTGTTGGAAGGTCTGCTATATATGTGCGGTGTATTCTATATATTGGTGTACACAACCTTTCCACTGCTGCCTGTAGACCCTCGATCTACCGGTGAGGGAGGTGTACTGTTGTTACCTAGTTCTGGTTTCGTCGATAATCTGTTGATTGCATTGAGTACATCTTTTTGCTCTTTGGCTAAGTCTTGCAATGCAGATACTAAGTTGCGAAACTCCATCATGTCCTCATCTTCTCCCGTTCCCTTTCCCCTATCAGAGTGTATACTTGTTTGCTCCATGTCTGAGTTGATATCTTCTAGTTATCTTCTAGTTGGATATCCTCAAATTCCTCTGTGTACCTACTCCTTCTTTTCCTATAGGTTACAAAAGGGTCCTCTTCTGTATTCATCTACTTCTCATTCCTTAAGCCCACAGCTGGCCAAGAAGATAGCTCTGATACCACTGTAATATCCCAAATACTGATATTTTCTATTTCTATGCAAATTTACTGAAATAGCCGGGCATTCAAACTGCCATGCAAAATTTCCCTATTTTATAGCTGAAATTAGGGTTAGGGTTTGCAAGATAGAATGAACACTTACCACTGATAAGCCGGTTGAATAAGCTCCAGAGAGAGTACGCATGCAAGATGAGCTGAATTGATGAAGAAGTAACCTGGTTTTTTGCTGCAATACCTCGATCGGCTGAATCAAACAAGTGTGACGTTTTTGCTGAAGGGATGGTCAGTTTTAGTTGGAAATAAGTTGGAAGGAAGGTGTGCTCGTGCCGGAGAGGATGGCTAGAGCATGCAAGAATTTTGACCTCTCCAGATGCCCTAGCGAATTGGTCTACCAATCTGCTGCTCACGCCCCCACAACCTTGTAAACTGTTGCTAGCTGCCCCGGATGGACAATTTGATGGTTGATAATCACCCAATGCAGTAGAGTGATCCTATCAATGACGATGCAGGCCGCATGCGGAAGAAATATGGTGATCCAGAGTCCTGGTGAATGACTAGGGTTTCCCAGCTAAATGCCCCCAGCTGTACGGATGAATCTGCAATAACCTTTGGACTTATATTGGAATACTGGATAATGATGAATGCAATAGACACGGTGACAAACCTGGATGGTTTATCTTGAAGGAGACTAGGGCAGATATCTCACTGTCGAAATCCCGTTAGTTGAAGACGCCGTCTCCAGCCCCAACTGTTGTGGCCGCACGCTGTGCTGCTACTCAAGAGCTCCAAAATCAATGATCATCAAAAGTAAAGTCTCCATTCACTTTATCTTCCTTTTATAACTTTCAACTGCGAAAACCCTAATTTTTGACCTAATTAGGTCACTTTAACTTCTAATTTACAGTTGACTTGCATGCATGCGCATGGAGACTTAATCGGGTGCATGCATCATTAAATAATGCTTAGATGTCATGCATGCCGGTGGTCTTTGGCTCCGGTGGCCCTCTTCGACCCAATGGTGATATAATATTGATGCCCTAGATTTTCTGTAGATGGCATCAGTTTTCAGTTGATTCCCTAACTGTCAGTACCTGCTCGAACCTATGGGAATCAGATAGGTTAACAGATGTTCTCAGGGTGGTTTAGTTGGAAGGGGACATTACAGAGTACTCATACGCCATAAGTCCAACATAAATGTACATCAGAAGCCCAATCCAATGTCAGAACAATAATAATAATATAGCCTGTAAATGCTGATAATCATAGGAATAGTACAAGCCATCACAACAAATCACCATCTGAATCATGAATATGTCTAATAGACACCTGTAGACCATAAATACTCATCATCCATCATCATCGGTCTATAACTCATCCCGGATCTTGCTCATAGCTTGGCCAAATGGATTGACTAAGTCAACATTGATCAAATTATGACCCAAGTGCTAAACTCTAATGCTCCAAATTACTAATGGACATGCATGCCCAATTATTTATGCTAGCAGTGACACTGAAGTATGATTAGATTTTGTTGGCAAGTATAAGCGCAATACATATACAATAATCCAAATCACAATGATCAGTTGCTTCAAAACAAGAGCCTCCAGTGTATACTCATTTATAGATTTAGCCCTTTTGCTAGTCAAGGGTGAAGAGATCATGAACAATAGGAAAGACCAAGGGATGACTTGATAACCTAACACTGTAAGCATCTGGGCTAAAGGACATGGGGATCTACACAACACATAAGTTGGACTAAGTGAACAATAGGGCATGGTTGTGTCTCACAAATGGGTGGAATGATGAAAAAGCTCCACTAGACTCTAGACAAGCAACCTTTTCAAAACTTGATTTGCTCAGCATTTAATTCACTAGTTGACCTATAACGGCAGGTGCCCTGGTAGCCTTTTGGGCTCCAAATAATGACAAAGACATGACCTTCTTGGGCCAGTCTCCTTGCTTCCCTATGGGGGCAGATGAGACGTACATTATACGAGGAACGAGTGCTCAACCTTTAGCCATCAACTATATTTTTCATTGCTAACTTGCCACTCTTCAAGAGCAGGTGTCTTGGAAATCCTTCTGGGCTCCCAGAAAATGACTAAGGCTCAACCTTCTTAGATTTGCCTCCCAGATTCCCTGTGGGGGTACATGAGCCTTACACCATATGATGGATGAGTGCTCATCTGTTGGCCACTAGCTAATTTCATTTTTGCATTTCTAGTAGTGTCTAAAGACACTTTTAATTTGCTGGCAGGGAATCCATTTAGAATAACATTAAGCTCCGATTCCTTAGTGTCTAAAGACACTTTTCTTTGGTAGGACTACTTGTGGTCAAGACTTAGAGGTAGACATTCTCTGTGACAAAAATCACATAAACCAACACCGAGACACAGTTTTATACATGGAGACCTAGTCCAACATAGAGGTGAAGGTGGGGGAAATCCCATATGTCACTAGTCAAATTACAAGTCAAGGATAGTCAATGAAAATGGGTAGGAAACGGATGGATGGAGACATTGGTAGTGATGCCAAAACTAGCAAGCTCTGTCTCTGAGGGGAAAAAACTAATTCCATTCTAGGGGTAGGACATGGTTAATGAGTATACGAAGGAATTTCCCAGTCAAAACCACTGTATCATTTATTCTTTAGATTTCAAGTAAACCAATATAAAATATTGCCAACATATAATTCGTATCAACTGAGGCTCACTGCTAAAATAGGTAACATAGCAACATCAAAGTCCATAAGTACAAACCATAATATCAGTTCGGTCATATACCTGCATTGGATCTGAAATCAAAACTAAAAATCCCTGGGACAGCTGCTGCTGCTACACATAGGCACTATATCAATCTCTCCTCTGGGTCATAAGAATGGCTAACTCAGTCATCACATTTGGGGTCATGAGGCCCAATCATGGCATAGAATTGGTCAATTTGGATACTCAAGATCTACTAAAAGTGGGAGATCATCAACTGCTGGCTCATCATCTGCTGATCTCATAGTAAAGCACTGGCTCAAAGAACTGCTCAAGAACAAAAGAAGCCCAGCTACTATATATGTGACAACATCTGGCTCCAACTGGGATAGGTGCTCTAAGGGAGAGAGCGCATGAGAACCTCAGACATCTTTGGTATGCAACAACACTCATCCTTCAACGAACTAAACAGTCGATCAAACTGCTCCATCTTCATCAAAAACCTATTCCTGCGCATGATGGAAACAACACTACCCAGCAGTATGTGTGGCATAAAATAAATGTAGAAAATGAAATACTAAAAGTAAATGCGGAAAGTAAATGCTGAAAATAAAACATCTATCTAGGAACTGTCAAACAGTTTCAGGAAGACTGAAAAGGCTTTGGAAGACTCAGACAGAAAAGAAAGACTGAAAGACTCAGGACCATGCAACTCTGAAGTCTCACTCCTACTGCTCGAAAGAGCTTATTCAGTTTCCTACTCCAAGCTAAGCAGAAAGGAAAAAATCGCTAAGTCAGATCTTCGTATGGGGAAAAGTAGTGTTTGAGGAGTATTCTGTTCACAGGAAATTCTAATTCCTCCCAATCCAAAGTTTCTAACCAAAACGACCCTTTTCCAACTATCCTTCCTATTCGATAGGGACCCATCCATAGTTTGTCTAGTTTACCATGGTTTCCAGGTTTTTCTTTGTTTTTATCCCACAAAAGAACTACGTCTCCAACTCTGAAAATCACACTTCTAGTTTTCCGATCAAAAGCACCTTTGATTCGTTCTTGTTCTATAACCATCCTATTAAATGACTCTCTCCTGGTCTCGTCAAGTTCAACTAGTTTATCCATCCTCAATTGCATTGCTTCCTGATCGAATGAACACTGTTGCAATAATTCATAAACCGGTATTTGGAGGTTAATTGGTAGTCTACAATGTTTCCCATATTCTAATTCGAATGGAGACTTTCCTATTATCCTTTTAACCGTTGTTCTATCTGCCAATGATGCGTACTTTAACTCGGTATCCCAACTTCTTCTATTTTCTCCAACCATCCTCTTTAATAATTTTATCAGGTTTTTATTGCTGGATTCAGCTAATCCATTCCCTTAGGGATAGTAATTTGATGAATGGGATAGCACAATACCATGATCAACACAATACTCAGTCATTTCGCTTTTGCAGAAAGCCTTGGCATTATCTGTAGCAAGCTTCATAGGGTACCCATATCTAGACACAATATTCTCTTCCAAGAATTTTACTATGATCTCGGCCATTGCCTTCTTGGTGGGAATAGATTCAACCCATCGAGTAAAAGAATATGTGCATGTCAAAATGTCCTTGTATTTGTTACTCGAGTTTTGGTCAAACGGTCCCACGAAATCCATTCCCCATTGTTGAAAAGGAGCTTTCACTACTATGGGAGTTAAAGGCAAAGCAAGTAGTCTAGGTTTCCCAGAGAAAAATTGACATTCTTGACAAATTCTTACAAAAGAGTGCACATATTTGAACAAGGTGGGCCAATAATATCCTGCTCTCATGATTTTGGATGCAGTAGTTCTTGGAGCATCGTGACCACCTCATACACCTCCGTGCAAATCTTTCATGATCTTTCCAGCTTCTTGAGGATTCACACACTTCAGAATTAACCTGTCAGGGTTCTTCCATCCCAATTCGTCTTGCGTTAGCACATACTTAGAAGCTTTTAATCTTAAGGCTCTTCTAGATTTTTCAAGTAGAAGATAATATCCTTATACCATTTATGCTCTTCATCTATATACAACACCATTATTCCTTCAGGACTCATCTCAACAGGTGGCTTTCCTTCTGAAATAAGCTGGGCAAGGCTTTGTCCCTTAACAATCTAGACGGGCTTTATTTCTAAATCATACTCTTGAATCCTTGATATCCAATTTCCTCTTACTCCAATACCATCATGCTGAGAAAGCACATCCTTGACTGCTTGGTACGGGACATAAGCAATAACCTTTGAATACCCAATATATGTTATGAAATGCTTCAGGGATTTTACCAAGGCATAAGCTTGCTTTTCGATTGAAGTATAATTCAACTCGGCATCTCTCAGGTTCTTACTTATAAAAGCTATTGGTTGCTCGTGCCTCTCATGATTCTTTTGCAGTAATACTCCCGCTATTGTATCTTTAGAAGCATACGAGTATACCAAGAAGTCTTTATTGTAGTCTGGGCTCACTAGGACAGGGGATGTGGAGAGAGCTTTCTTTAGCTTAGCGAAAGAGGCAGTGCACACTTTATTCTATACAAATTTGGCATCTTTCCTCAAGAGTGCATTCAAAGGTTTGGCTAGTTCTGCCAAGTTAGGGATAAATCGCCTCACAAAATTAATTTTTCCAAAGAAAGATCTCAATGTGCTGACATTGTGAGGAGCAGGGCTAGGTTCTATGGCTTGGACTTGTTCGGGATCAATCCTAATTCCCTCTTTAGATACTATATGTCCCAACAATTTTCCCTCAATCTATGCCAAAGGTGGATTTCTTTGGGTTCAGAGATATGCCAAATTTTCTGCATCTGTCAAAATTTTTCTTCAAATGACTAATATGATCGTTCCTATCTTTGGAGAACACTGTTAAATCATCCTGCTAGATAGCTATGATTTTGCCAATAATATCACTAAAAGCATGGTCCATTTCTCTCTGAAATGTTGAGCTGGCATTCAACAAGTCGAACGACATCCGAATGTACTCATATGTACCCCAAGGTGTAGTGAACGTTGTTTTTCCCCTATCCCCCTTTTTGATTTGGACATGGTTGTATCTCGAAAATCCAATGTTACCAGAACCGGACCGATGGTCGAACTGGTCAACCCTGAGAATCGGAACCGGACCGGAACCAGACAAAAACCAGGAAACAAACCGGATCAAAAAACCGGTTAAGCAAAAATACATTAAATATTCACATTTTCAATATATATAGATATATTCATGTGCATCCATGTGAATTCAAACCTTTATACACAAATATGCAAAGTTTCTCATGTATATAGCAAGTAAGAGTGTAGAAAACCACAATAGCACCGAGTGCATATACATATATGAAGAAAAGTACATCCGCAAAGAGGCTATAAATGGCCTCCAAAGTCAAAATATAAGCATATGACTATAGTTTAGACTCTAGAATCTACAATCTAATGGTTCTAATCATATATCATAAATATTTAAGTCCTCATGATTAGACTCAGAGTCATCATCTACATCCTCAACAGGAGCATGGCTTGACTCCCTTGGGCCTGAAGGCACCTGTCCAACTACAACATCAATGTCAACATCCTCTTGCTGTGGAAGAGGGTCCACGTCCATCCAAGATAGGTCTTCATTGTCAAATGTTGCTAGTTGACTCTCCACAACCCAATCTGATGAGGGATCAACATCCTCCAACACTATGGTTTTTGATCCAGGGGTCTTGTTCAGCAACTGGTTGTGCCTCAATCTAAGGTTGTATTGAACATAGACCATATCATTCAACCGTTTTAGTTCTAAATGGTTTCGATTCTTGGTGTGTATACGCTCAAAAACACTTCAATTGCGTTCACACCCAGAAGCACTGCATGTCTGGCTCAAGATCCGAATTGCAGACTTTCGCAAATCAAGGCACATGCTACCAAACTGTCCCCACCAATACGATGGAATATGAATTAAAGACAAAGAAGCTTCAGTAAATGAGTATGAAACTTTGACTCATATTTTGCCATGAATAATATAAAATTAAAAGATTCAAATTACTTACTTGGTGGATCCTTTACTCTACCTCGAACAACCATAGCCATGCCAAAGGTACCAATGCCCTCATTGAAATAAAGGAGCTTACTGTGTATCTCATCTTGTATCTTAGGATCAGGGATCATGCGCTCAATGCATTTGTATAATCCTTCTTTTACCTCCCTATCTGCTTCAAAATCTTTTGTGTAATGGTACCTTTAAAAGACAAAGAAACTTAACCAAATGAGATTGAGAATTGGAGAGTTGAATTTTTAATTCAAACAATGAATAATATAACTAAAAACTTTGAAATTTGTATTACTTACCTTGGGTTCAAGTAATAGCCCACTGCATGTAAAGGTCGATGGAGTTGTTTGTTACATCTTTCATCAATGATTCTCCACAAAGGAAGATACTTTTGTCTCTTATCGCCATATGCTTCCTTTATTGACTCTTTGGCCTGATCCATGGCCTCATAGATAAAACCCATGGCAGGTTTATCACCATCCACCATTTGTAGCTCTTTCACAAGTGGCTCACTGAATAGTACTATCTCCTCGACCTTTTTCCAAAATGTTTTTTCAAATACTTTGTCAACTATGTCTTTGCTTTCAACCATTTTGCTCCACTGAGATGCATTCCACTCGTCACAAGAGAACATCTTCCTCAAGTTGGCGTTTTGTTGAATCAAGGATTGCAACATAAGAAAATTCGTTGCAAATCGTGTAATAGCTGACCTAACAAGCTCTTTCCCATCCGTGTTTTTCCTCATAAGGTTCAACACCCATGTGTGGTTGTAGATGTATCTGGTTATGCATTTAGCTTGTTCCACACACTCCTTCACCCACTCAATTTTGCCAGTATCCTCAAGAATGCGGTCCAAACAATGGGCTGCACATGGAGTCCACCAAATTGTGGGGTGTTTTTCCTCTAAAATTTTTCCAGCTGCAACATAGTTTGATGCATTGTCTGTAATGACCTAGACAACATTTTCCACTCCCACTTCCTCAACTACTTCATCCAAGAGACAGAATAACAATTGTGCATCCTTGACTTGATCAGATGCATCCACTGATTTAAGAAACATAGTTCCTCTTGGGCAAGCAATTAGGAAGTTGAGAATGGTTCTAGATCTTGCATCAGTCCATCCATCGAACATGATTGTACACCCAGTCTTACTCCAAGACTTGAACTCTATGATGTATTCATTTATTCTTTGAACCTCATTTTGTAAAAGTGGCCCTCTAATATCATGGAAACTAGGGCCTTTGAATCCCGAACCACATGAAGCTATAGCATCTATCATAGGCTGGTAATCTGTAGAATTAGTTGCATTGAATGGTATGTCTGCATCATACCACCACCTAGCAATGCATTCCCAAGTAGTCTTTTTCCATCTTCGATTTAGCATCAATGGTGGGTTGAGCACTAGGGATGGTGCGGGGTACAAAGAACGACTCAAGATTACTACGGGCGCTCTTCACATTGGATGTGCTACTAGGTCCACTGCCAAAGCCACCAACAAGTTCTTCTTCCCTAGGATGTTTCGTTTGGATGGGATTTGTATAAGGATCAAGTTCATGATTCTTCAAAACTAGGGATTCTATCTTGAGGATCACTTCCTAATGCACCTTTTCCTATCTCTTTTTGCAACTTTTTATTCTTGGATTTCTCTGCTTGGTAGGCTTCAATATGAGCTACCATCTCAGCTTTTAGATCATCAGGGACTTTTGGGCATGCTCTTACATCCCCTTTTGTAAGTGCTAGGTGTTGTTTAATTCTATGAATCCCTCCCCCACCAACTTCCTTTTGAAAATAATTGCACACCATTTTTCCATCAACCAATTGGCAATGACTCCAGGAAGGATCCCTCGTCTTTAGGAGCCATTGCACCAACAAATAAGAATTTGCAAATAAAACCTTAGCTATTCTTATTTACTAGTAAAAAACAAAAAAAACAAAGAATATTAACAAAGGTTTTACTGCACATACCTCCACAAGAAGCCAAAAAGAGCAGCGCCTAATATCTGAAAACTCGTTACTTAGCCCAAAAATTAGCCTTCAAAGTTTCAAACAGCCCAAATTCAGCCTTCAATTGGCTGTCTAAATTTTAAAACCTCCTTAAGGCTTAAATCAGCCTTCCAGTTCCAACTTTCACCTTGCAAGATAAATATTGAAGGAAGAAGATTGATTAAAATTGAATGCAACAATAGAATAGTATGAATTTACATGAATTTTACATGTACGGGAGGATTTACATGCTTGTGGTTATGTATCTGGACCCTGGTAACTGGTTATGAAACAACGATGGATTTACCAGCCAGTTCAACACCCGTTTTGCTTGTGGTTATGTATCTGGTTATGAAACGACGGTGGATTTACATGAGTTTTAAAACTAGTCTAGACCCTACATACCTGTAGGTTGCGGCCTGCCTCCTGCGTAAACTGAAACGAATAACTCTCAACCGACAAGATTGCAAACTCCTGATTTCGTCAAGATTGCATACTCTCGATTATGCATCAATCGAGAGTAATTCCTTGATTGCAATGTGCATCCTCCCGAGTTCGCGTCCACAAGCAAAACATTTAGCATAAATGAAAGAAAAATGAAAACGATAGAAACTTGATTGTGAATCCTGAATCCATGATTGATACGGAGGGTGGGATTCCATTTATAACCTTCCAGTGGGCCGTGAATCAATTAAAACGTCGACACATGGAGAAAGGTCTATAGTTTTAGTTTTAAAAAAATTAAAGATTCGTTAAATTTTTGGATTTTAGGTTTCCTTTCTGAACCACCTGGTTCTGTCTGGAACCGCCGGTTTGGAGCAAACCGGCTGGTTCCCTGTCTAAACTGCCAGTTTTTTGTCTGAACTGCTAGTTTCTTGTCTGAACTGGCCAAAAACGGCTTACACTCACGATTTGAGTCGATCTTTCCTGTAAACGGGTCCAACTGGCTGGTTTTTTCAAAACCGGTTGGGTTCTAATAACGTTGCGAAAATCCGTCCAGCATGGAGAGCATGCCAACACCAGCTACGCTTTGCAAGAGGTTTTCCATATTAGGCAATGGGCAATTATCTTTTAACGAAGCTTGATTTAAATTCCTAAAATCAATGCAGATCCTGATTTCGCCACTCTTTTTCTGCACAATTATAGGATTCGACACCCATGTGGTGGGTCTAATGATCCCGGCTGCCAACATTTTCTCCAACTCCTTTTTAACTAAGGGAGCTAACTTAGGGTTTATGTTTCGTAACTTTTGTCTATAAGGGTTTGCACCTTTTAGAGGAATTGTGTGCTCAATGACGGATTGATCATACGTTTTCAACTCATCATATGTCCAAGCAAACACATCTTTATATTCCCGAATCAATTTTTCAATCTTATTCTGCTCTTCTTTAGATGCATTTTTACCTATTTTAATCATTCTCGAAGAAGCAAAAGAACCAATGTTAATCTCAATTACCTCATCGATTGGTTCATCCCTACATCCCTTATACTCTTCTTGTCGGTTAAATTTTTTCTCTAAAGGAATTGAAATTTCAATTATATCTCGATCCATCACAATTTTATCTTCAAGTTGATCTTCAAAGCTAACCATTGGGCTTCGGGAAGCATTTAGGAAATGGATGATTTGAGCATCATTGTAAAAGACTTGCTAGTGATCTTGATTATCAGGGACAAAAGGCCTAAAAATAACTTCTACTTTACACTCTTGCTGAGATAAACTCTTTGAAACCTCAAAAGTACTTGCGATAACAGATAACTCATCAGCAAGAGTATTTTCTTCTCTAGGTACCGCTCTTATTCCAAAGCATCAAAAGTTTCAATTGCATCCCAAACTGCATTCCTGTAGTTTCTACATCTATAATTTTTGGCAACAAATTGATTTCTAAGTTGCGAGACTACCAGGTCTGAATCACCTATCACACTAATGGACTTTTTATTTCTTTCTCTTGCGATCTCTAACGCTAAAAGCAAAGCTTCATACTCCGCTACATTATTTGTGCAGTCAAATTCTAACCAGAAATAGTATAAGGTCTTTTCCCCAATGGGTGATGTCAACACTACTCTAGCTCCAACCTCATATCTGGACTTGTCGCCATCAAAGTGTATCTTCCAAATTTGGTTAAGGGGAAAAGGATGCTGCCTGATATCTTCCCAATAATTTGCAAGCACCATGAAATTCCCAATCTCATCACTAGAACACATTGCTTCCTCAAATAAGTGCTCTGGTGTTTCCACATGATCTGGCATGGAGGAATCATTCATTAAAGTGATGTAAGAATCCCTTCCATTTGGAATGGTAGCGAAAGAAAGATCCATTTGAATACTACCCCCTAGCCTAGCTGAAAACTCTCGGGACAATAACATTCCCCATGCATTAGGGATATATCTAAGACTAGCACATTCATGGGAAGCTCTATATTGGAACATGCAGCTAATCGTACCTGCAAATCTTCAATCACCCCTATAACCTCAACTGGCCAAGAATCCATCCCACATACACTTCCAAATGATCTAGTCACATTAAGCTCTAATTTCTCCATGACTCTAAGGGGCAGTACGTTCACTTCTGCCCCCGAGTCTAGTATACAATTATGTAAAATTAGACCATTTACTTCTAGTGCTATAAAGAAAGGAGGATATCCATCCCGACTTTTGCTTGATACGCTTTGAATCATTATGGGCTTGTCTTTTGGTTTTGCTGAGATGTGCTTAGGTGGGACTCCTAAGTAACTTGTGGCTCTCTTATGCATTGAAGGTAATTTAATTATCTCGGAGAGTTGGACTGGCATACTGAGTTTCGAGAGAAAACCCGAAACATCAATATTTAAACTGAAAGGGTTTCCTTCATCTTTGTCCTCTGTTTTTAGACCAAGGAATTCCATAACCTCTCTTTTAACCCAAGGTATTTTGATCATCTCCTTAAGGGAAACTAACGTATGGGAACTTGATAACTTATCATGCACACTAGTCTCAACACTTACCTTGCTTTTCTGAATTGTTACTGGAGAAGAGTTCCTCGTGTTATCATTTTGATCTTTTCTCCACACCATAGCTTTGGGTGGTTTTGGTTTTCGCAAAGGCATGTTTTTGGGCAGAGTTTTTTCTGACTTTCAGGGATGCTTTTATTCTTTTGAGGGTTGATTACTCCCCTTTGGGGCTTTTTAGAAACTTTCTTGCTAGGAAAGACTTGATTTGGAATAATTTTTCTAGTTATATGACTACTGGAAGGTTTGGGACGAGTTGGTTGGTTTTTTACTGATTTGCTACTTTGAACCTTATCAGGACTTGAATTTGAGAGAGCCATCTGATCACACATATTGCTCATCATGTTTTGAAAATGCTCATCCCGTTGTCTGTTTTGTTCTTCTTGCTGTTGAACTATGACAACTATGTTATTAACCAGCTGACGTATAGAATACATCATTTTCATAGTTGATTCGCACATGCCATCGTCTTGATAATGAGAATCCATAGTGTCTAGTGAAAGGATATAGGGTCGCTCCTCAGTGGAGTCGCTTTGTGGAGTCGCCAGGTGAGATACTAAATGAACTCACCAAAGATATGTTGTTGGGGAAGCATGATGCGAGACAAAAACAAGTGAATGCAAAATTAGGCAAAGGACAATTCATTCACTTAACTTAATCCGGATGCGATATGATTCGGAAGGTAAGAGTGAAGTACTACTCGCAGACACCAGAAGTAAGCCTATACCTCCCCGGCAACGACGCCAAAAGATGTTATCACACAAAGTGTAGCTACCCACTAAAGGTATCCCAACTGGGATGGTAGAGGTGAGGTAGCTAACCGGTGAAACCACAAGGGCCTCGTCCACTACAGATAAAGGGTAGTTGTTAGACCAAACGGGGTCTTGTCACTTTAGATCAATCCGAAGAATGACCAAGGGGGAGACCCTACTAGCCTAAGAGGGTAGCGAACCTACTCAAGACACTCCTAGGGTTTGACAATGTATAAGAAAGGAGAGATAATGTGTGGGTAAGACTAGATCTATCAAATTAGAGTGGTATAGAGATTAGGGCCAAGTTGGGGAGGCTTAGTAAAGATAGGAAATAACCCAACTTGGATGAGATTGTACCACAAATGAGTTAAGGAAATAGATCTAGGGAGATCTAGCCAAATAAAATGAAACCCTAAAGGGACCCACCTAGGGTTTTTGCATAAGTGGACAAAGTGGACCCAAAAGAGTTGATCAGGGCATGAGAAGACTAGATCAGGGTACTTGAAGGGTGGATTTATGATTTTGAGGCGGGTCCAAGCATACCCATTTGACAGATCTGAAGAAATGGCCACCCACCCAAGAGGGACGCCCCAACCTAGAGTGACTAGTGCTAGATCCCAAGGCAAATGGAGTCTGGTTAATGTGAAACTTGAGATTTATGGTTTATTCATCAATCTCCAAGTGGGTTTTGATGGCCATCATAAAAAACTCACTGAATCTGTCAGATTCTATGAAACGAGGGTTTTAAGAAAGATGGTTTGAATGGACCAATGGATAAAAACTTGAAAAGCAATACTAACCTTGCAGATTGTACCTGAAAATACTTGCGGCCGGCCTGGATGTCGATGATCCTTCCACTTGGTTACAATTTCGAGCAAGATCCGTCATGAAACATGAAGAAAAACGCCCAACGAAGGAAGTGCGCCCCCTCTTCTCCACTTGCAAAATCAAGCTACAAATGAGAATTTTTTATGGGTGAAAAAGATAAGCTATGTACAACATCCACAGAGAAATATCCAATGCACAAAGTAACAATTGAAAACTCCCTAAAGATGAACGATTTGTCTGGAAGACGATGCAAGACGCCTTAGCAATCTCCTCCAAGCAATTCGCTACCCTGCAAAAGATGAGTGCGACCTTCCAGAAAAATAGTTGTTTGCATGCAAGATTTACTGAAATGTCCAAGGAAGAGGCATAACAATCACATCCAAGTCCATTCATAAAACATCCAAGAGTTTATGCAAAAGTTTTTTGGTATTCAATACATAGAAGAAAACATCACCAAAAAATCGCCAATGTCCCGAAAAATCGCGAGATTTTCGGGACGACGATTTTTTTCCGGCGAAAAAATCGCAACTTCAAGGAAAAATCGCGTCGTGCGATGTTTGGTAAAAATTGCCATTTTTTTCGAAAATCTCGCGCCATGATGGGAAAAATCGCCGGCGCGGCAGTCAGCGTAATTTGGGCGATTAAAAAGGCATTCGGCGAAGTTTCATGGCGAAGACTGTTAGCGGCGTAAGGAGCAGGCGACGGCGACGAGGGTTTATAGTTCAAGGTTTTATCAGCATGAGGGTTCGATCGGATCTCCAGAGTCCACGGTGCACACTGTGCGGTTTAGGTTAGTAACTAGTTTTTATTTAAATTTTAAAGCTCATATTTTAATTATTAAAATTGGGACAGAGCCCTCAGGCCTCCATTGTCGAGTATGTGTTAGGAGTCAGGACAGAGCCCTCGGGCCTCCACTGTCGAGTATGTATCGGGACAGAGCCTGAATTTCCAGTCCACTGTCCTTTATTAAATTTTATATACTATATATATTATATAGTATATAGTATATATAATATATAATATATATACTATATACTATATATATTATATACTATACAGTATATAGTATATACTGTATATAGTTATACTATACAGTATATTACTATATGCAGTATATACTATGTACAGTATATATTATATACTGTATAATATAAGACTATACATTTAGCACTGTACAGTATATAGTATATAGTATATAGTATAGTATATAGTATATAGTATATACTATATACTATATTAGTATATACTATATAGTATAAAGTAATATATATTATATATTATACACAGTATAATATTAAATATACTAGGGCCAAGCCTATATGCAATTGTGGCAGTAAGTAAAGGTGGAAGAAGGTAGAATCTTTAGGATTGGAGGGCATTCTTGCTGAGAATCTTTGGGTTTAATGTCTTTTTTTTTGTTTTTTTTGCAGCCACAGGTTTGACTTTTGAGGCTAGCCGCTATACATTTCCATTGCAAAAATGCCAAAGGCATTGGACCCATTTTGGCAATATGCTGACCCTAAAGATGGAACAAACCGACAACGATTGAATTGCAAATTGTGTGGACAACATATGACAGGAGGCATTAGCAGGTTGAAGTACCATTTGGCAAAACTCCCTGGCCATGATGTGGGGTTGTGTAGTGCAGTTACCCTCAAGATTATGAGAATGGCCCATGATGCAATTCACTCAAACGATAGAAAAAGGGAAGAGTCAGCTGCAAATAGAGTTGAACTTGCTGCAGGTGGAGTGGCCAGGACTTCAGGGACATGATTATGATCATTCGGATCCCGCTGAGGGTAGTGTTGGGGGCTCCACGACCATGGGTTCAGCTTCCATGAGGGCTGCTGCCTCATTTTTCTTTGTTTCACGGAATAGCATCAAGTCCATGGTTAAAAAAAGGGAGAAGGAAGAAGCAGATAGGATTATGGGGAGGATGTTTTGCTGGAGTGACTTGCCTCTTACAATAACAAGAAACAATCATTTTTTTCAGCCTATGTGTGATGCCATTGCTATTGTTGGCCCAGGGTACAAGTGCCCTACATATGAGGAGATTCGAGGCCCAATTCTTCAAGCAGAGAAGAAAGACATCAACACTAGATTGGAGGAATTCAAATAGTCATGGGAGATTTCTGGATGCACATTGATGTCTGATGGTTGGTCAGATGCGAAGGGTAGGACCCTTCTCAATTTCTTGGTACAGTGCCCTAAAGGTACCATGTTTATCAAATCCGTTGATGCATCGGCACAGGTAAAAGAAGCAGCATTGTTATGTGAGTTGTTGGATGAGGTCCTTCAGGAGATTGGTGTGGACAATGTGGTGCAGATCATAACAGATAATGCAGCCAATTATGTGGCTGCTGGTAGATTGCTTATGGAGAGGCACCACTCACTATTTTGGAGTCCATGCGCTGCAGATTGTATTGATTTGATGCTGGAGGATGTGGGGAAAATTCCCTTCATCAAGGAGGTTGTTGATCAGGCTAGGAGTATCACCAAATTCATATATAACCATGCTTGGGTTCTTAGCCTCATGAGGAGATGCACGAGAAACAGGGAATTGTTGCGCCCTGGAATCACACGATTTGCCACCAACTTCATTTCTCTTCAGTCTTTGCTTCGAGTTCAGTTTGAGGTGAAGCAAATGTTTGTTTGTGATAAGTGGCGAGATTGCACATATAGCAGGAGAGAGGATGTGATAGCCATCGCTAGATTGGTTTACATCGACTCCTTTTGGGAAGGAGTGGAGGAAGTGTGCTCAATCAGTGAACCTTTGGTAAAGGTTTTGAGATTAGTTGACAGTGACAAGCCCGCTATGGGCTATTTGTACGAGGCCATGGATAGGGCCAAAGAGTCTATTCGGTCTTATTATGTCGGGAAGGGTACCCCTGGACATAATAGACACATGATGCTATGGGAGTTGATTGTTACACGATGGACTGGGATGCTCCATCGACCTATTCATGTAGCTACACTTTTCCTC
Organism: Pseudotsuga menziesii; assembly: GCA_001517045.1. Lineage (NCBI taxonomy): Eukaryota > Viridiplantae > Streptophyta > Pinopsida > Pinales > Pinaceae > Pseudotsuga > Pseudotsuga menziesii. The sequence continues at coordinate 144,346 of LPNX010831004.1, read as the reverse complement.
AACCTTGCCTTTTCATACAAGTGTAACTTTGATTTTGATGAAGAGGTTTTGAAAGGGCTTATCGAATGTATGAATAGGATGGTACCTAATTTTGAGACTCGGGAGAGTATTACTCGTGAGATGGAGATGTATTGAGAGGCTACTGAACTATTTGGCTACGCCTATGCTATCCGTGCAAGGAACAATTTGACTCCAAGTAAGTGATTGCAAATTAGAATTTATTTGTATTTTGAACTTCTAATTTTTAAATTTTAATTGTGTTTTATGATTTATCATTTTATTTGAAATTTGAATTATATAATCTGATTCTCTTTCTTTCTTGTTTATTGTAGGTGTTTGGTGGAGGACATATGGTGCAAGGGCACCAAATTTAAAAAAAATAGCTATCCGAGCCCTCAGCCAAACCTGTAGCTCTTCTGGATGTGAGCATAATTGGAGTGTCTTTGATAAAATACACTCAAGGAAACGCACCAGGTAAGTACTAAGAACTTTATCAAAGCAATTAAATTCATTGTAATTTAAGATCCTCTTTCATATTGGTTTCCTCTGGCATCAAGCCTTTAGACTCATTAAATCTGTTTATCACCCTCTTATAGGTTGGATTTCCCATGCCTGAATGACTTGGTGTATGTCCACTACAATCTTCGACTGTGGATGAAGCAAGTGGAGAAATCACCCGATGTGGATGCCATTTGCTTGGACAATATTGATGTATTGTCCAAGTGGAGGGTGGAGGTTGAGTTACCTATCATGGAGGAGGCACCTGCATGGTTAGATAAGGAATAGCAGTAGCAGGGGCAGGAGGATGAGGAGGAGCAAGAGGAGGAATAGGAGGAGGAGGCGGACCACTTTGACCTAGAGGACTTCATTGAGGGTGATGTGGCTTCATCAGCACCACCTTCTACAGTGGTCGATGCATCTACTCCCTTATTGGCACAGAGTCCCTCATTGGCACCCAGTCCCTCATTAGCACCGAGTAGTAGTACAAGGTCAGGACCTTCTACTGTCAGGGGCGGAACTGGAAAAACACCCATTATCTTTTCCCGTAAAAGGGGAAGAGGGAATTGATTTATATTTTAGAGACAGATAGTTACCTACTAGTTTTGTGATGTCATTTTGTAATATGTATTGGACCATTGATTTCCCACTTTTGAGTACTATTGGACAACTATATTCAGACTTTCAGTATTGACTTTTATGTCTCATATTATATTTGGCATGCCTACATGATATATATCAGTGTTTTTTTATATTTATGTGTCAATCTATTTATTTGATGTCATTGTTTCTTTATATGCTTAAAATTATGAAAAAAATGAATATATTTTGTGTTTTTAAATATTTGCCGCGGTTTGCCGATTTTTGCCGATTTTTTTCGTCGATGTTGCCGAGAAGATGTTTTCTGGACCCTTGCTGATTTTTTGCCGATGCCGATGTTTTCTTCTATGATTCAATATTCTTAGAGCCAAAAGTCCCTTTACAAATGAGAGAGCATCTCAATATATAGATCTCTCAAGTACATAATACCTAGATCCAAAAAGATCAAGGGTCAAGATCATAAGATAAAATCATGCTAATTTACGACTAAGATTAGCCGGATACATCTCAAATGGATCAACTCATCAATATAAGGGGGCACATCACTAGAAATGCTCGATGAGGGGTGCACCACATAAAATATGACTAATGATCATAAGGTAGCACATGGTGGGGCTAGGAGGTTATGTTATCCTTCTCTAGCATGGTCCCATGGTACAATAACAATGTGTGGTATTGAAAATAATATAAAAGAGTGATACAAATCACTAGGGGATCTCCCTCAAAATACATCAAAATATCCTCAAAATGCATAAACCAAGGACATGTGGATCTTGACTAAAGTGGAGCTGATGCTAGATGATGAAGATGACCCAAATACTTCGCCTCAAAATAAGTCCATGCCAATCCTTTGCCTCAATTACCCATCGATTTCCTCGTTAGCCAATTTTAATTATTAAAATGCTGCCTTGGGAACATAAAACAACCAATATCTCACTCGAGAGGGGTCTACGCAAAAAAGTAGCTGTAAGATGTGCCTGGCACCCCAAATATATGGTACAAACGCCTGGCTGCACCCCACAAATCCACTCCGGCGTTCCAAGAAATCTCCTCAGTAGCTGCAAACTCTTTTATTTTCATTTTCCCTATGGCAGCTTTGCTATAAAGCCCAAAAGACCCATATCTGTCCTGTGCCTGCCTAAAACGGAAAACCAGCTACACAAATGGACTTAGAATGTCCAAATCAGCTAGGAATGAGTACTCATACACCATAAGTCCAACAAAAATGTACATCAGAATCACTATCCAATGCCAGAACAATAATGATAATAAAGCTTGTAAACGCTGATAATCCTAGAAATAGTACAAGCCATCACAACAAATCACCATCTGAATCATGAATATGTCTGATGGACACTTGTAGACCATAAATACTCATCATCCATCATCATCGGTCTATAACTCATCCAGGATCCTGCTCATAGCCTGACCAACTAGGTTGACCAAGTCAACACTGATGAAATGATGACCCAAGTTCTAAATTCTGATGCTGCAAAGTAGTAATCGACATGCATGCTCAATTATCTATGCTAGCAGCAATACTCAAGTATGATTAAATTTTGTTGGCAAGTAGAAGCACAATACATTTATAATAATCCAAATCACAATGATTAGTTGCTTCAAAACAAGAACCTCCAGTGTATACTCATTTATAGATTTAGCCCTTTTGCTAGTCAAGGGTGAAGGGATCACGAACAATAGGAAAGGCCATGGGATGACTTGATAACTCAACACTGTAAGCATCTGGGCTAAAGGACACGGGGATTCACACAACACATAAGTTGGACTAAGTGAACAATAGGGCATGGCAGTGTCTCACAAATGGGTGGAATGATGAGAAAGCTCCACTAGACTCTAGACAAGCAACCTTTTTCAAAATTTGATTTGCTCAGCATTTAGTTCACTAGTTGACCTCTAAAGTCAGGTGCCGTGGTAGCCTTCTGGGCTCCAGATAATGACAAAGACATGACCTTCTTGGGCCAGTCTCTCCCTGCTGCCCTGTGGGAGCAGATGAGCAGTACATTGTACAAGGAATGAGTGCTCATCCTTTAGCCATTAACTTTATTTTTCATTGGTAACTTGCCAGCCTCCAAGAGCAGGCGCCCTGGAAAGCTTTCTGGGCTCCCAGAAAATGACTAAGGCTCAGCCTTCTTGGTTTTGCCTCCCTGATACCCTGTGGGGGTACATGAGCCTTACACCATACAATGGATGAGTGCTGATCTCTTGGCCACTAGCTAATTTCATTTTTGCATTTCCAGTAGTGTCTAAAGACACTTTTAATTTGCTGGCAGGGCATCCATTTAGAATAACTTTAAGCTCCGATCTCTTAGTGTCTAAAGACACTTTTCTTTGGTAGGACTACTTGTGGTCAAGACCTAGAGGTAGACATTCCCTGAGACAAAAATGACATAAACCAACACCGAGACACAATTTTATACATGGAGACCTAGTCGAACATAGAGGTGAAGGTGGGGGAAATCCTAGATGTCACTAGTCAAATTACAAGTCAAGGATAGTCAATGAAAATGGGAAGGCAACAGATGGATGGAGACAATGGAAGTGATGCCAAAACTAACAAGCTATGTCCCTAAGGGGAAAAACTAAATCCATACTAGGAGTAGGATATTGTCAATGAGTTTACAAAGGAATTTCCCAGTCAAAACCACTGGATCATTTATTCTTTAGATTTCAAACAAATCAATATAAAATATTGCCAACATATAATCCATATCAACTGAGTCTCATTGCTAAAATAGGTAACAGAGCAACATCAATGTCCATAAGTACAAACCATAATATCACCTAGGTCATATACCTCCCTCCACTGGATCTGAAATCAAGATTCAAAACTGAAAATCCCTGGGACAACTGCTGCTGCTACACATAGGCACTATATCAATCTCTGCTCTGGGTCACAAGAGTGGCTAACTCAGTCATCACATCTGGGGTCACGAGGCTCAGTCATGGCATATAACTGGTCAATCTTGATACTTGCAATCTACTGAAAGTGGGAGATCTTCAACTAGTGGCTCATCATCTGCTGATCTCATAGTAAAGGACTGGCTGAAAGAACTGTTCAGTACTGCTCAGGAACAAAAGTAGCCCAGCTACTATATATGAGACAACAGTACTTTAATCACACATGCTAGTTTGGGAGGAAACACTGTCCCCGTGGTGAAATATTCAATGCAACTTTATTCAAAGGAGGAGAGATTACGATAATACTTTTGCGGTTTATGTGGAACTGCAGATGTAATGCATGTTTATATTATGTAATACAGGTAAGTATTAATGACATAGTGTCGGATTATCTTATTTTAGATTCTATAAAAATGTTCAAATTATCGGTTGTAAGTCAATATGTTTTAGATAGATTGGTCTAGTTCTTTTATGTTGTCAGTAGTCATTACATGCAGTCCTTGCTCATGACAATAGTCTAAAGGTAGATTAAGATGAGAAATTGCGTAGGCATCTGTGATGAACTGAAATCTCAGTATAATGCATTTTTGTGTGCCAAGTTGTGGGTACTCTGACATCCATGGCATTCCAAATCTATATGCTTTCAAAGATCAGTACACAAAATCCTGCTTAGCACAACTAACTTAGAATAATATTGAACAGAGAAGTAGCTCAGACAAGTTACAACTATGGGAAAGCAAGGTCCTTAATATGATCGAATTTTTGTGCCCCTGTGGTGTAGGCAACTTAAATCTCAAGGGGTTAGGCCACATATAATTTTGTGTAGAAAAGTTATGCCATCTTAAGGGGTTGCATTACTGATCTTGCAAGTAAATGATAAATGTTTGCCTGTTCTTCTCACTTTTGCACTCATCTCTATAGGAAGATCTCAATTTTAAAGGTTTTACATTGTATCTTGTCCCAACAATATATACCGGATATAGGATTGTGGAAAGCATTATCAGTTTTCAATATTTTATGTTTTTAAATTGTATCCACATATACTATTTATTAATCTGTAGAAATTGAATGCAGTTGTTATCATTTAAAGTCCAGGTGAAGATTAACCATTGGTTACATAAATTTGTGTTTCTTTTATTTTGTGATGATCATGTCTCATAATTGAGTGGATTTGATGGGTTCTCTTTAGAGTGATATGCAATTTTATTCAGCTTTCAACTTGGTATAATTTCAATATTCAGCATGAAATTTTTACTCATCTGGGAGCTATTTGATACTTATTGATGGCTAAGATCATTTTCTTTGTCATCTTTTTTAACAGGCTGAATTTCAAAACGTGAGTAATGCTGTTGAAAGATTTGGCAAATGTTCATGTTTGACAGCATCCATTGCTTGGAAACCCCATGCCAGTGGTATTCAACAGCCCACATTTGTTTTGGGCTTTAACTCCAATCTACCACAGTTCAATGTTGCAAAGGTATGTAGACTTTGTTGTTTAAACTTTTAAAGTGCATGGATCTTCTCTATGTTGAATTAAGACCATATGCAGATGACACTGTAGTTCATTGATGAGTTTTCTTTAGTTGTTCATATAATAGTACTGGGTTGTGTTTTCTGTTATTGTTACATTTTTTTGTATGTGGTTCTGTACAGACACAAATACATGCTCTGACAAACAAAATTTTAATTTTGCTTTAACATGATCCCTTTTAGATGAGGCACACCCACTGAGACTTGAATCTGGGTCTTCATAGTGGCAATTGCCCCTTTTTATGACTAGACCATATCTTGACAGACCAAAAAATGCTCTTTAAACTTGTATATGCTTTCATGTTCTACTTTACTAGAGTTAGTGAATAACTCCATGAGGTTAGTTGATATAATAGCTATAATATTTAGTGTTGCAAAGCTCAGCATTGGCAAAAAATCAACAGGGTTAACCAACCTGGGAAATTGCCAAAATTGAGAAAATATTGGCAGAACTCGGCAAGCATAAACTTGGATTTGAAAAACTCAGAAAACTCAGTGATTTGAAAAAATCAGAAAACTCTGTGATTTGAAAAACCTGGAAAATATTGGAAAAACTAGGAGAAATTGGGGAGTTTTGCAACACTGGTTGCACCGAGAGTAGCAAATTGCATTTACAACCAAGGGCGATGTGTCACAATTGTTACACTAATAAACTAAGTTGAAAAAAATTGAGGTCTGTTATCACCAAACTTGTAGTTTCCTCTATGTGGTGGATCCAGGATGGACGGTAGAGTGATGGACAACTGAAGAGGTGGAACCAAGATAGCCTCGACTCCCAAATGGATGGTTGTCACGCCAATCTAGGCATTCTTCACTTGATGTTGTCTTAGCCCAAGACAACAATGGGGGAGACCCAGATCTACTCCGACAAGAGAGATCAGACCAAAACACCAGATCAAATCAAATGGAGTTGAAGTATGTAAGGTGTAAGGTGAAGTAAACCCTAGATCTATGGATGAAGTCACAAGGTGAATTAGGGCTTGGATCAGGGGTTTATGAGGTATGAAATTTGATCCAAGTTTGAAATATAAGTGACTTATGAGCCTATTACTAGATCCAGAATCAAGGTACTAGCAAAACATGAAAGTATCCATTGCCTTGGGAAACGTGACCAATGCAGGGAGGGTAAAAATAGAATTGGGGCTACCTAGTACCACGGGATAGACTCGGAGGAAGGTATAACAGTATCAAAATACCCGAGTCTCATGGACAAGAACAAATCGCAAGAGAAAATGGCCAAATGAAAGGTTGTGCTAGGGTTTAGAGAGAAGTGCCTTCGGATTTGGGCCCAATGGAGTCACCTAAGCAAAACGTCTAAGAAGACCCACTTAGGGTTTGACCCTGATCTACAAAACCCAGAAATGGTTTGCCAAGAGATCAAGCGGTTTGATCTATCATATTTTTTGATTTTTTAATATTTAGGGTTTTAACATGAAAATGAAGATGACAATGGATTGAGATCAAGAGAAGAAGAACTAACCTGTAGATCTTACCCGAATAACCTTGTAGATTCCTTGATGATGATGATCTATGCTGTCTCGATCAATTTGAGAAGATTTGGAGGAAGCCTGTATGCAAAACGATTTGCCCAAGGAAGCCAATGCACCCTCTTTCCTGCACAACAAACGTCAACCATATCAGATTTGATGCGTCAAGAGAAAAGAACAAATGCTATAGAAAAATAGCAAGATGAAATCATAGATCACAATGATACTAATGAAAACCCCCTGATACAAGCGAGTTGAGGAAGCCCTGCAAAAACGCCCAAGTGAAGTCACCCTCCTGTAGACAAAACAATGTTTTCAAAAAAAAATATAGATCTCACAACAAATTCCCAAATATTAAGAAGCAATAGACTTTCCAATCACCATCAAAGAACAGCAGATGCAAATTAGATCCAAAAATTTCCACAATAATAGTTTTTCTATTATCCATATCCAAGAGCCAAAGACCCCTTACAAATGAGAAGTTCTCTCCTTTAAATAGGAATGAGAGATACCAAAATCATAACCACTTTTCAAATGGGTGGCTAAGATTAAAAGATCAATATGTTCCAATCAACAGTTGAGATGAGCTCAACATAGAGTACATTGATGAATACAATAATATAATATATCAATGGAACAAATCACCCTAGGAGAGGGGATCCCACTCAATAAAAAAATAAATAAAGCTCATGGTGGGTCTAGGGGGTGTTAACTAACTCCCCTAGTGTGTCCCCATGGCACAATAAAATAAATATAATTTTTTAAATGCAAAATAGTGTCTCTCTGAGGAAATCATGAGCCTCCAAAAGCTCCAAAAAATAATAAAATATGCCGGAGAGATAGATGTAGGTCCATCCAAGTGTTGAAACTGCTGGAGAAGGAGTGGAAGACATCACACTCATCATCAAAACTCATCCCATGCCATTTCCTTGCCTCAGTAGCCGAAATCGAATTATTCAGTAGCCATTTTTTATTATTTTAAATCTGCCTCGAGAAACGTGATATGGCCAAAACTGCCTCCTAGATTGCCAGCGTTGTCAAACTAAGCTCACCAAGCTCTCTGGAAGGGGGGTAATATGGTAAAAACAAGTGGCTGTACCACCCCCTCCTCATACAGCAACCTAGGTGAATCAAACAAATCATCTCACTGCTCTGAGAGGGCATTTAGCATGGCAAAATTGCACCAGAATGGTACATTGAGACAAATCATCACTGTAACTGCTCGGAACTGAAAACAAGTTGTCTCATTGGACTCGAGAAGTCCGAATCCATCTAAGGTGCATACTCATACATCCTACAGATCTCTGCATGATCAAGAATAATATCCAATATGCCCAGACATATAAAATAATAATCTGTAAATGATCAATAATATAACCCAGGCTAACATGCATATGCTGCAAGTGTTTAAATGTTAAGACATGCTCTACAAATCATTCAAATAACAATTATAACAAGTAACAATCATTTCACTTACGATCTATCAACCAAATATAGAGTTTCATTAATTAACTATAACTTAGACCAGACTTTCAAGACCATACTCACTTAACAGTTGTAATGAATTTGCTAGTGAAGGGTGAAGGCTAAAATCAAAAGGCTAGGTTGAAGGGTGACTACCAACTCGACATTGTGACACTTTGGATATGGAAAGGGGATAATCACTCTAGCATGTGTCGGACAAGCAACAACACAGGCGATGGCAGTGTTTCACAAATGGATAAGTTACGTTTAGAGCTGCTTATTCACCTTGACAAATGCTCACAATCCAAATCAAATACAAATGAGGCCAACAATTTTTAGATATAACTTTTTAAGAACCATTGCTTTTTTGGGCCTTTGAATTTCCATAGCCTTGGTCCATGCATTTATTACACGGATTTTTATTATTGAGGCTTCATGCATTCATACATGTTTAAAAACACTACTTTTCATGAATGGTTTTTTCACAAGATATTGATTTCAATATACTTGAAAGCCAATTTCATTAAGCTTGCCTTGCATTCACGTATGTTTAAAAACACTACTTTTCATGAGTGGGCTTTTTCATAAGATATTCATTTCATTTCCAAATACATTGTATTGATGGCAACGCTACTTGCTTCAGGTTTAACCAACACAACCTAGGCAACTCAGAGCCGAGACACAAATAAACATGGAAACTTGTCCAACATAGAGGCTCTAGTGGGGAAAGGTCCTCCATGCCACAAGTCAAGTAGTAGGTCGGGTTAAAAACATAACTGGAAGGTAATGGATGGGTGGAGATAGTGAACAATGAAACCAACACTAGCAAGCCAAAGTATGGTGGGAATGATCATCTCCATTCTCCCTACGGAGGGTAAAACCAATGAGTATGGGTCAAGAACTTCCAGGTTTAAGTAGGGACATACTACTTAATATCGATACATCCAAGTCCACATATTTATATGACCGCCAGATCATGACACTAGATGCTAAGACATGTGACAAGAATGAATATAAAAGCAATGATAACCATAATAGAAGATAATATCTGCCGAGCCATATACATGTAAACAATCAATTTGAACCAACATCTGTCCAATGAAGAACTAGTAATGCAACTCTTGGCACTACTGATTGCTCTACAAATGGCTAAATAACTACACCAGTCCTCAAATCTGAGTGTCCTGAGACTCAGTCATGGCATGGGAGAGTATTATAGTCCATCATCAAATAATGATCCATCATAGGTGCTCATTTCAACATCTCATATGTAAGGGAACTGGCTGAAAAGTTTACTAAAATCTGAAAAATAGAATATGGTAGCCTGGCTACTATATAAGTGATAACATCTGGCTCCAGCTGGTACAAGTGCTCTGCTGAATAGAGCGCTTGAGAACCTTAGAATCTCTGGTCCTTGTATTCTGCTACTCGCATCCTCGATCCATCACTCCAGCTTTGCAACCGCTACCAAAATGTCACCAACTACCTGCAAAATGTCCAGAGCTATACCAAACTCATAGACCTGTTGTTAGAACAATGTGTGGATAAAATAAAGTACTAAAACTGAAATGCATGAAACTGAAAAGCAGAAAGTAAATCTAATCTATAACCATAACTTTTAAGAAGAGTTTGATTTTATTGTGCAGGAAAAAATGGCAAAAACTGAAGACTACACTAAGAGCTTTGAAAAGCAAGCTTTAGGAAAAGACAAAAAGGTGCAAGACTAAAAAGCTACATTATTGCCCAGACAGGCTTATTAAGGCCCTACCTACTCTACCCTCTTAGGAACTACCCTCTTAGGAAAGACAAGATTTACGCAATGGGCGGGAAGTAAGGCTTTAACAAAAGCCCATTCACAGGAAGTTCAAATTCATCCCCGTCCAGAGTTTCTAAATAAACTGATCTTTTTCCGGCTATACTAGATACTTGATAAGGACCCATCCATATTTTTTCCAACTTTCCATGTTTTCCAGGTTTCTCTTTTAATTTGTCCCATAGCAGTACTATATCTCCTATTCCGAATTTCACATCTCTTGTTCTTTGATCAAAAGTCCCCTTAACTCTCTCTTGTTCAATAACAATTTTGTCAAATGTCATCCTTCTTACTTCATCAAGTTCCACCAAGTTGTCAATTATTGCTTGAAATGCTTCCTGATCTGAAGTACATTGTCGCAACAATTCATATATTGGGATTTGCATATTAATTGGAAGCCTACAATCTTTCTTATAAACCAATTCGAAAGGAGCCTTGCCAATGCAAGTATTTACACTAAGACAACCTACAAGACTGATTACGTTCGAGCAATCTGCGTCACCAAGGTCTTTTCCGCTCTGACAACCTGTCTTATTTCCGATGTTAGATATCATGCATCTGCGTCTTCTGGTCTCTTGCTATTTCTAGCATATAAGCATATTAGGATTGATTACATCCAAGGATAACCTGCGAGCTTCGCCAGGACTGATTACATCCAAGGACAACCTACAGAATTGATTACATCCAAGGAAAACCTACAGCACTGATTACGTCTAAGCAACCTATGATTTTCGCTAGGACTTTTATGCTCAGACAACCTGTCTCCAGCTATGCTTGAACTCATCACACCCTCTTTCAAGGGGTCTCGTTCTGGATTACACCAAGTCTTTCTCTGAAGTACTCGAACTTCACTCTGGCTAGAGGCTTGGTCAACACATTGATTATCTACTTGTCCGTTGCCATGTACTGGAGCTTCACTGCTCCTCTTTGCACATTATCCCTGATATAGTGGAACTTGATCTCTATGTGCTTTGACTTGTCATGGAACACAGGGTTCTCGAACAACTTCACGCAACTCTAATTGTCGCAAAAGATACAAGTCACATCCAATTGGAGATCAAACAAATCAGATAGTAGCTTTCGTAGCCACACTGCCTCGCAACTAGACGAGCAAGCGGTAACATACTCTGCCTCGACTATACTCAACGCCACAAATAATTGCTTCTTGCTAAACCAGGAGATCATGTTAGATCCCAAACTGAAGTAGCAACGCGAAGTGCTCTCCCTATCAGTGGCGCTACGTACCCAATCCGAATCAACATAACCGTGTAGGTTAGTCTTCTAATTCGCATCATACTTGAGCCCATAATCCACTATACCCTTTAGGTACCTCAATACATGCTTTGCAATTATCAGGTGAACATGTCTTGGATCCGCTAGGAACTCGCTCAAGTTGTTCACAACAAAGTATATGTTGGTCTCGTATTTGTCAGATACATTAATGAGCCAATCATCTTATGATACGTCGTGGCATCAACCGACTCAGATGAAGCATCATACATAAGCTTCAAGTTTGATGCCATAGGTGTGGCTATCGCCTTGCAGTCCAGCATTCCGAATCTCTTCAGAATCTCCACTATATACTTTCCTTGACTAAGGAAAATCCCATCTGCACTCTGCCACACCTCAATGCCTAAGATGTAGTGCATCATCCCTAGGTCTTTCATCTCAAACTCTGTAGCAAGTCTCCTCCTTGCATCTTTAATGAGTTCATCCTCACCCGCTAGGAACATGTCATCGTCATATAGTAGTAGCATCGCTGGTTTTCTGCCTTCAATCATGAAGTAAAGGCTGGAATCCGCTTTACTCTTGGTAAAGCCTAGGCTCTTCAGGAAGCTATCCATCTTGCTGTAGCATGTCCTCGGTGCCTGTTTCAATCCATACAAGGCCTTCTTCAATTTGCACACATGAGTCTGCTTGTCATGTGTCTCGAACCTCAGTGGTTGTTCCACGTACACTTCCTCCTCGAGTACACCATTCAAGAATGTTGTCTTGACATCCATCTGGTGTAGCTTCCAATTCATAACTGCAACCAATGCAAGTATGGATCTAATGGAAGTGTACCTCGCCAAGGTTGCAAATGTCTCCTCGTAGTCTATGCCTTCTTTCTGTGAGAAGCCTCGTGCTACGAATCTTGCTTGTATTTCTCGATGCTGCCATCTGCAACATGCTTGATTTTGTAGATCCACTTCGAAGTCATGCCAGACTTCTTTTCCGGTCTCAAAACTAACTCCTAGACATCATTTTTCATGATTGACTGATACTCCTTGATCATGGCATCTTTCCATTCTTTCTTTTCTAGAGCCTCTTCATAGGTGGAAGGTTCCTTGTCAATGATGACACACATCAGGGCCACATAGTTGTTGTAAGGATTTGGCCTTTTCCTTCCTCTATGCATTCCTTCTGGAGCACCATACCTTTCTGCTTCTTGTATGAGCTCTCGTGCCTATGCTGGTTTCCTCTTGTGGGAGTCCTTCTCGAGAAGTGTCTCTACCAGCTCTTGTGGTTCTGCCATGTAATGATCTTCATGGTCTTCTGGAATTGCTTCTCTAGTTTCCATACCTCAGATTCTCATTTCTTTAGGTTCCTCAACCTCTTGAATAGGTAGCCTCCTGGATTTGAAGTATGTCGAGTCTTCATCAAAGGTTACATCTCTACTGATGTCGATCTTCTTGAATCTTGGGAAGTATATTCAGTAGGCCTTTAATGTATCACTGTATCCTACGAATATACCATTCCTCCCAGAAGGATCGAACTTGGTCCTCTTCTCCTTTGGGATATGTATGTACACTGGGCAACCAAATATTCTAAGATGGCCAACTTTTGGTTTCTCTCCTGAGAAAGCTTGTTCTGGAGTTTTGTTGTCAAGTACTCAATGAGGAGTACGATTCTGTACATACACAACTGTCCTTGCTGCTTTCACCCAAAGGTGCATAGGAAGATCTTGGTCATGTAGCATTGCTTTCGTTGCTTCCATTATGGTTCGGTTCTTTCATTTCACAACCCCATTCTGCTGAGGATCGTATGGAGTGCTCAACTCCCTCTTAATCCCATACTCTCTACAGAGTTCCTTGAATTCTTCCGCAGTGAATTCGCCATTATATGACCACAGAGTCTTGATCTTCCTTTCAGTTTGGTTCTCGACCAAGGCTTTATATTCCTTTAACTTACTGAATACTTCAATTTCTCTATCAAGAAATATATCCAAGTCTTACGTGAGAAATCATCTATAAAGGAAACATAATACACATACCCGCTTAATGAGCTAGAAGACATGGGTCCGCATACATCTAAGTGTACTATCTCCAGCACTCCTTTAGCCTTGCTTTCACTACTGGGAAATGTCTTCTTTGCATTCTTTCCTTGTGAACATCCTTTACAAATGCCTTCATGCTTTGCCTGAACCTCTGGAAGTCTAAAGACTGCTTTGCTTGCCATCAGTAGTGCTCTATAGTACACATGTGCAAGCCTTCGGTGTGATGGTTCACTTGGTTCTATTTACTCATGAACCAATGCTTGTTTAGGCTGTCCCTTCAGCTTGTACGAGCCTCCATCTTCTTCTCCAATCACTGTTGCATCATCTATTGTCTTTCCTTTAGGCCACATTATAACTTGGCCATCAACAAATGCAACTCTCATTCCCTTTACATCTAGTGCAGAGATGGAGAGAAGATTCTTTTTAAATCCTGGAACATATAACACATGCTTCATCTTTAAAGATTTTTCGGATTCTAGCTTGTATGAAGCTTCTCTACTCCCTTTTATGGGGTATTGATAATCATCCCCAAGTTTCACCTTGTGCGGTGACTCGTGCTTAGACATGTTAACGAATGTTTCTTTGTATCCTGTCATGTGTTTAGATGCCCCACTATCCACAAGCCAATCATTACTCTTCATGTGAGATAGTGCACGTAAGTGCTGAGGTTAGCACATACTCTTCATTTGAATCATCCTTCTCTCTTCTGAATCTTTGTTTGTTGGTTTATTGTCTTCGGAAACATGAGCATGGTGTCTCTTTTTCCTGATGGGACAGTCTCTTGCAAAGTGTCCCTTTTCATCACAATGTTAGGATTATTAATCCTCCCTTGTCCAATTTGGTCATATGTCTAAATCAGGAGTCCATCTAGTCTATTTTTTGTCACTAGCACCATTGGGTCCTCTTGGCCTAATTGGGGCACATGTTCCAGTTACTAAAGTGTGGGGAACACTAATTGAGGCATACTACTAGTGATTGCACTTGCATGCATCAGTTTAGGAGCCTCTTAGATCAATCCCTACAATTTAGGAGCCACTGGGAGTGCTGATACCAACCAAGGTTAGTTGAGTTAAGTTGGTGACTAGTCAAGCTCAGTTAGGAGTCAGTTACATTCAGATCTAGTCCTCTACATTCAGTTAGTGCTAGGTTTGCATGGCTGCATGCAGGAGAGGCGCATTCCTCACCTGCCACAGTCAGTTAGGCTTAGTTAACACTGAATTAGACACTTGAGTTGTGATTTAGAACTCTGATGAACTCTGATAATGATTTAGACAAGATCAGTTAACCATTCAGTGCTCCGATAATGATTTAGACAAGGTCAGTTAACCATTCAGTCAAGTAGAGTCTAATCAATTTGAATTTCCTCACATGGATTTGAATTGCTTGTGGCTATTTAGCCATTGTACTTCATTGTAATTATTATTCAATTACTTTTTAATTAATGAAATCATTCACAGCTGCAAGCCATTTTTTGCACTGTTTCATTCTTCAATTCTTGAGTAAAATTGTGTGATCTATTTTGTGAGTTGTGTGTTGATCCATAGATATATGTGGTAAATTTAATATGGTATCAGAGCCTCGACAACACAAGGCACTTCTCCTACTATAGATCCATACTTGGATCATTTTTTTGAGCAAAATTGCTCCTTCCAGTACTGCACCAAAAGCGGAGAATTTACGACTTAATATCCCAAGTTAAGGAATTGTTGATCAAGCTTGCTTGATCAACTATGCTGGATGTGAAGGAAACTCCAAAAGTGCAGAATGTCGACCTTATTCTGTCTGTTTGATTGTGTGATTTACAGGTTTATTAGTCCTTTTCACTGCATTTGCTACAAGCAGCTCAGTCTCCTGCATTGAATTCACTACAGCAGCTTAGTTTTCTCCACTGCATTCTAGATGGCCCCTCCAATAGAGCTCCTCACTCCTTTCAACTATCACTAGTGGAAGGAGGATATGGAGATGCAGCTACGCTCCGAAAGACTCTTCAGACTCACAATGGAGACAGAGAAAGAGCCAATTCATTATGTTGACAAAGAAAAGTACTGGAATAGGCTTGATGAAGCCTACGGATGCTTGTGCCTCTCAATCTCTCGAGATCTTCTCTTCCACATCAATGGATTGAAGACTCCCAAGGAGGTTTGGGATAAGCTTGCCTCCTTATTTGACAAGCAGGATGATCTAAGGATATATCAGTTGGAGAATGAGTTGATCTCTCTCCATCCAGCCAATTTCGAAACACTAAATGACTTCTTCACAAAATTCAAGCATCTAGTGTTCTAATTGAAGCTGTGCAAGGTTGAGAAGGAGGATGATCAACTCAGCCTTGCCATCCTCTCCAAGCTTGGTGCAGACTATTCAGTCTTTGTATCAACATTTTATTCTGTGAAGCTCTTTACTCCAAACTGGAAGATGCCTACTCTTAACTGCTTCATTGAATCTCTCACTCAGGAGCATGACAAGTTGATCCAAATGGGGATCATTCGATCTTCCAGAGATCAAGCACTTGTTGCAGGAGGACCTAAGGTAGCGAATGACAAAGGAAAGCAAAAAGATGAGTCTCCTGTAGAGAAAGAGCAGTCAAAAGAGCCTTCAGGTTCGAAGAGAAGCAAGAAGAATGGAAAAGGAAAGACACTCCGTTCTTACTGTGGAAGGGGGTTTCATCCAAAAAGCACCTGTATGAGAAGAACAATAGATGAGATGGCTCTTCTTCTGAAGAAGCATAACATTACTGTACCTGCTAGCGCAAGGAAGGCTGACCAGAAGGAAGAAACTGAAGAATATGAAGAGACATGCCATGCATTGAAGGCTAGCTGCTCCACAGCACATGCCTTCCTCATTGATTCTGGAGCTTCCAATCATATGGTTGCATCCAGAGAATCATTCTGTCACATGCTCGAATTTGCAAAAAAAAACAATTTAATGTTATTGAGGAACATTGTGTTATATTTTATGCTAAGTTTGTAATTGATGACCAAGTGGGGTCAAGAATAATTAATGTAATTCAGAATATTTTATTTATAAATAAATAAATGATGAGACAACAGCTTAGGGAAGCTGTTAAAAGAGTGTTAACTGGTCACTTGGTGGAGGAGACTGGGTGGAGAGTATACTGACAAGTGGCAACATCCTCAAACTACTTCTAACTGTTGCAGGTGGCAACTTCTCTATATTTGTGGTCATGATTCCCTAAGAAAGCGGAATTTGAGCAGGTGGCTCATTAAGTGAAAACTGACCCAGAAGACCTAGGCATTTCTATAAAATTTCCCATTGAAGACAACTGAGGCTGCTCATTCTGAGAAGTGATCATTCAGGTGAATGAAGTGCACATGAGAAATTCGATGGAGGGGATTATTGAAGTGAGTTTGAGGGGTTAACTGCTGAGACTGAACTTATGTAGCTATTAGGCTGAAGTTCTTACTGCTGTGAGCAGGTTTGGATTACTGAGGTAATTTGACCAGTCAGATGACAGAAGGTCTTAAGGATACATCCTTCACCCAGTACTCTACCAGGAGGACTAGGAAACAGGCTCGGGGGTCCTGAGGAAGTGCAGACAAAGCTTTCTCCAGGAGTTGGTTGGGAGGAACAGCCTCCTTAAGCTGTTGTCACCTCATCGTTGATAGGTTTCCAATTGTTTCAGGTTATTATATTTATTTACTGTCTTCAGTAAAATGTTTACTAGTTTTCAAATATAGGCATGTTAGTATTTTATTAGGGTTTATGAAGAAAAGAGTAATTGTGTATTGATGGACTTAGTAATTTGCAGATTATGTTAGAAATAGTAGTATATATGCTAAATGAGAAATAAATAGAAATAGATTTCATACTGTATTTTTTCACGTCTGGCATAGGCAGTACTCTAGTACAGCTGGGTGTTTAAGTAGATATGATGATTCTTATTTAACTTTGAATGAAAAATGTAACTAAATTCTTTTATAGTTTGCATATGATTCATTTTTTAGAAACAACAGTAAACACTCTATCTATTGAATGTCTCTACTTCAAACAACAACTGAATATTTGTATATAAAGATATTTAGTAATCATACTAACCATAAAAATATTATTAATGCTATTTTTCATTATAAAAACAATAGGTAAAGTTAAACAATTAAACTTAAGAATAGTAAACAAACTATCACCTAGGGTTATGAAAGACAGTTTCCATCATAATCACAAACTTGCAGTATCTTACCTAAATTTTCCTTTATAAGAATTTTAACAGCTGTAAAATCATTGAAGGAAAAATAAGAAAGCAGAATTAAAAATTTATCATGTAAAATTTATTATATTACAAAACTATAGGGTATATTTAATATTAACCCTTCTGAGCAAAACAGGATACTAATATTCCTCTTTAACACATAGAGGCTTACTTCAAATCTTCCTAAATTGATTGTGATGGCATAGATCATCATCATCAAGGCATCTACAAGGTTTTCCAGGTAAGATCTACAGGTTAGTTCTTCTTTTCTAGATCTCAATCCATTGGCATCTTCATTTTCCTGTCAAAACCCTAAATATAAAAAAACAAAAAATATTATGGATCAAACCGCTTGATCTCTCGGAAAACCATTTCTGTGTTTTGTAGATCGGTTCAAACCCTAAGTGCGTCTTCCAAAACTTTTTGCTAAAGTGACTCCATTTGGCCCAAATCCCAAGGCACTGATCTCCGAACCCTAGTGCCACCCTTCATGTTGCCTACTTCTCTTGCGATTTGACCTTTTCCTTGTGGCTTGGGTGCTTTGATACTGTAATACCTTCTTTCGAGACTACCCCGTGGTACTAGGTAGCCCCAATCTCGTTCTTACCCTCCCTGCATTGGTCACGTTTCCCAAGGCAGTGGATATTGTCATCTTTTGCTAGTACCTAAATCTTGGATTTAGTAATAAGCTTATAGGTCACTTGTATTTTGAACTTTGATCAAATTTCATATCTCATAAACCCCTGATCCAAGCCCTAATTCACCTTGTGTTTTCATACATAGATCTAGGGTTTACTCCACCTTACACCTTACGTACTTCAACTCCATTTGATTTGATCTCTCTTGATGGAAGTAGATCTGGGTCTCCCCCATTGTTGTCTAGGGCTAAGACAACATCAAGTGAAGATTGCCTTGATTGGCGTGAAAACCATCCATTTGGGAGTCGAGGCTATCTTGGTTCCACCTCTTTAGTTGCTTACCCCTCTACCATCCATCTTGGATCCACCTCATAAAGGAAACTACAAGTTTGGTGATAACACACCCGTTTGTAGCTAATGAGTTTCTTCCTTGTTGGAAGTACTGTGAGATCCAAAGTTTGATTTTCCTTCAAACTTTCATGTTCAATAGTCATAACCTTCTTCCATTTAAGTCTCCCTTTGGATTCATCTAACACTTGTAGCTCGAATAGTTCCTCAATGTTGGCCATAAATGAAAACTTAACCGTGATGGATTTCTGTTTTCTCTTTCCTCTCAATGATCATCCCTCCATCATTTATGTTGCTCAAAGATCTCCAATGGTGTTGTGCCACCATTTGGGCTTCTTCTTGGGAATATCCTCATCTAAGTCAATATCATCATTGGAACTTAGGTCACCTGTACTTGTGTCACCCAATGCTAATTCATGCTATGTGCATAAAAAATTAGCAGACTGGGTTTGGGGGACTACTCAAAGCGTTTAGAATCTCCCCCCTTTCAGGTGGAGGTATCTATTGCCGAACACCTAAATCCTGAGCCATGATGGCCGCCTACATATTGAACTCTGAAGAAAAAGATTGGAAGGGTCCAACTTCCTCATCAACTATGACGTCTCTACTAAAACTCACTTGATTGGTTTCCACATCAATCAACCTATAGGATTTAGGAATGTCGATGTACGTTGAAGGCTGAAAGCTTTAGTTTTTTTCTCTTAGGTTCTCGTTGGGCTCTCTTCTCATCTGAAATCCAAACATTTGCAATAGAACCAAAAACCTTTTTAAGGAAAACCTTTTGGAGGCTACAACCTCCTGATTTTCAGGCTACAACCTGAAGGAAGCTACAACTCCCTAGTTTTGCGGCTTCAACCAGAAGGAGGCTACAACCTCCTTTCCTTTCCCTGTCCTGCCACCTAGATAAGAAAAAGATTGCCGAACCTATGGACTTGTCACATACATAGTTTTAAAAATCAGAATCGGTCGAGGGTCAACTCGGAATCGGAATCGGTAATGAATTGGTCATAAATCGGCCGATTTGAATTTAATGAATTGGTTTGCTAAAAAATACATCAAATATTTAAATTTTAAAGAAAAACAACATTTTCAAGATTATAATCCATGATTCCAAGGCATTGAAGACAAAATAACCAAAATCTGCTCATGTATATACCTCTGTTGTCTGATCACTGCTAAATCATCATTGTATGTATATCCCTGTCATGCACTGTTCGTTAAACCCAAACATTGAAGTAGCTCTGCTCTTGAACATCATCATAGGTTATGCATCAACAATATAGTGTGTATGCATCATAGAGTGCATCATCATGGTATGGGTAACATGTATCATCATATCAAAATAGTATAAGCATCATAGGTTATGAGTATCATATATGATCATCAACATACTTTACTGTTTGCCACACTTGTACATACCACTTCATGCCACTGTAGGCTTCTATGCACACCACTGTGCACTGTACACTCAACTTGTTCACTAACCACTGTACACTTAGTACTGTACATTTATAATTGTACACTGAGTACTATACATTGTACACACTAACTGCTATTACAATAATATGTACACTCTTTCACACTTGTTTGTACATGCTCTTTCATATATTACACACAACATTGTTCATCTACACATACTGTATATAGTTCATCACTACATTACTTGTACTTGCCACTTGTATTGATACATACAACTTGTACACCAGTTCATAAATATCTCATTGTACATACCTTTATTTGTGCATGTTATAGCAGACTTCAAGCTTTAGACCTCAACCTTGCATGTAATCTTGTAGCAGACTTGGACTGTCAACAAAAGGTCTGGGATAGAAATAAACACCAACCATTCGAACTCTTCACTGTTCAAATCCCAAACAAATCTTGTGGAAGAATTCTGATCTGCTATTGCTTGTCTTATTCATGAACTATTCACACTCGTAGCAGCAATAATACAGACCCAACCTTTTGAAAAATGGATAAAAACCAGCAGCAACCTTATTCTCATCTTTGACTCCAATAATATTTGGTCTGGACTGTGGAGAACAAAATTTGAACTGTTTTGTTGTTTTAACCCCCTAAAAAATAACTCTGTGCTACTGCTGCTGCAAACACCCACGAAAATCCTCAGTCACAGCCTAGCGAACTTCAGACCACTCCTTTTCTTCCAATCGATAGTTGTATGAAAAGTGACAAGTTTTTGGTGTATAAATACACCTAAACTGGCGTTGAGGAGGAGTCCTAGGGCTGACCTAATGAGGGCTAATAGAATTTTAAAATTGTTTTAATGTTTTATTAATTTTAAATTTGATAAAAAAATTGTTTTTAATATATCATTATTTAGTGGAGCCGACCTGATTGTAGGTGTAGGATTTGAATGTTTTATTTATAAAAAAATTGTTTTAATACTAGTTACTGAGGGAAGATATGCCAACGTTGGAGGTAACCAAACGTATGAGATAGAAATAAACACCAACCATTCGAACTCTTCACTGTTTATATCCCAAACAAATATTGTGGAAGAATTCAGATCTGCTATTGCTTGTATTATTCATGAACTATTCACACTCGTAGCAGCAATAATACAAACCCAGCCTTTTGAAAAATGGATAAAAACCAGCAGCAACCTTCTTCTCATCTTTGACTGCAATAATATTTGGTCTGGACTGTGGAGAACAAAATTTGAACTGTTTTGTTGTTTTAACCCAATTAAAAAACTGTGTTACTGCTGCTGCAAACACCCACGGAAATCCTCAGTCACAGGCTAGCGAACTTCAGACCACTCTTCTTCCAATCGATGGCTGTATGAAAAGTGACAAGTTTTTGGTGTATAAATACACCTAAACAGGCGTTGAGGAGGAGTCTTAGGGCCAACGTAATGAAGGCTAATAGAATTTTAAAATTGTTTTAATCTTTTATTAATTTTAAATTTGATAAAAAAATTGTTTTTAATATATCATTATTTAGTGGAGCCGACCTGATTGTAGGTGTAGGATTTGAATGTTTTATTAACAAAAAAATGTTTTAATACTAGTTACTTGAGGAAGATATGCCTACGTTGGAGGTAACCATTAATGGGGCTGACTTCTTAGGAGGGTTAAATAACTTGCAAGCTTCAAAAAAGGGGGGGTCAAAGGTAAGTGATTAATCAGGTTTTAATTCCTTTAAGTAATTTATTAAATTTAAGTTGTTTTATTAATGATTAAAAACATGTTTTAATTCTTTAAATATTTGGTTTAATATTTTATTTATTTATTTGTCTTATTACCTTTTAGGGTCAAGGGTTTAAAATTAAAAGGTGTTTTGACACTTCTTTAAAGCTAAGGGTTTAGTAAGGGTTATCAAGATTGCTTCACGGGCTAGTGTAAATGTGCAATGGACATCATTATGTAATATTAGGGTATTATTAGTGTTTTAGGGTTTGTAGTTAGGTCAACAAGTAAGGGTGTGCTTCATCATCATAACCATCAAGGTGTGGGTTTAGGGACTTCTTCTAGGGCACCATGACCTTATTACAAACACAAATGACCATAGAATGGGTCATTTGGACTCTACACTTCTTCAACCCCCCAAGGACAGTTTTTTGGGTAGTGGGGCATAGGTTGTGGTACTGGGGAACCAAGGAAGCAATTGGGGAACCATAGAACCAACTTAGTGGTACTTACACATGCCACAAGGTGTACAGAGCTTTTGGCAATGTCCCAAGGGCTCCAAGGGCTTCAGACTTGGGCTTGGACAAGGTCAAAAGGTCTCCTTAGACACTGATACTTACTTAACTTAGGGATACCTCAAGGGGCACCAGGACACACCGACACACACCTGTTGGTATCAATGAGAATTTAGTCAACAATCTCCCCCTTTGTCATTGATGACAACTCCAAAGCTCCCTCTTTGAACGAGCTTCTGTTGTCCACAAATCTCCCCCTTAGATCATGCTTCCTTTACCTTCCTTGTCCAAGTTTTTCTTCCCCTTTGGCATCATTGGCAAAGGGTACTTCTGTCATGCTCCCCCTGTCATATTGTGCTGTGTTATTGATGATGGATCAATTCAATTAGTAGATAGTATGACTCCCAATTTTTCTCTGAGGTACTCAAAAGTCTCTCTTGGGAGGCTTAGTAAAAATGTCTGCAACCTGTTCTTTTGTCCCGATATATTCTAACTTAATATTCTTTTCTGTGACTTGTTCCCAAAGAAAGTGAAACTTGATTGGAATGTGCTTGGTCTTGGAGTGCATAACTGGATTCTTGGAGATACTGATGGCACTCGTATTGTGACATAGAATTGGAATTGGCTCATTACATGTTACGTGTATGTCTTGCAGGGTTTGCTTCATCCAAAGAATCTAAGTACAACAAGCTGCTACTGCTATATACTGTGCTTCTGCGGTTGATAAAGATACTGAAGACTTCTTTTTGCTTGACGAAGATACCATACAATTGCCTAGAAAGAAAGTTTTTCCACTAGTGCTTCTTCTATCATCAACACATCCTGCCCAATCTGCGTCTGAATAAGCTATTAATGTTAGCTCATTTCCTTTTGGATACCAAAGTCCAAAGTCCATAGTTCCTTTGAGATACCTAAAGATCCTTTTAACTGCTATAATGTGAGTCTTCTTTGGGGCAGCTTGAAACCTTGCAACTTGTCCAAGGACCTCCATCACATCTGGTCTTGAGGTTTTTACATATAGCAGACTACGAATCATTGATCAATAGAGTCTTTGATCAACTTCTTTAGATCCATCGTCCTTTCTCAGCTTACTTGGTCTAGGAACAAGTTCCCAAGTTTCATTCTTCTCAATTTGATCTATTTCCTCTTCCATTGCTTTGACCCACTGCTTATTTGTACTGGCCTTTGCAAAATTTCCTAGTTCAGTGGTGGACAATAAAGAGAAGTGTACCTGCTCATTTCTTTCGGATTGTCATCTTCTAGTTCCTATTCCGGCATCCTTATCACCAATAATCTGATCTGATGGATGATTCTTCTTGTACCAGTTCTTAGGTGTCGGTTGATCCTTCTGTTCTTCTTGTTTGATAGTTGGCTGATTCTGTTTGTCATCTTCCGAGAGTTGTTCTTCATTTAGCTGTTCTTCCATTTTAATTTTCTTCATTTCTTTATGGGCAGAAACTTCCTCTTCTTCATCATCGGATTCTTTTGACTCTTCTTTGGATGATGTTAGTTTTCCCTCATCTATTTTCACGTTGATGCTTTCGATCACCTTGTCTAATCTCAAATTGTAGCATTTGTAAGCTTTCCTCTTGGATGAATATCTGACGAATATGCCCTCATCTACTCGAGAGTCAAATTTCCAATCTTCTTATCTTCTCTTTTGATGTAGCACTTGCTTCCAAAGATTCTGAAGTGTCCTATATTTGCTGCTCTTTCGGTCCATAGCTCGTAGGGAGTTTTATCATTTTTGTTTCTGAGTAATCCTTTGTTGAAGATGTGTATTGCTGTATGAATGGTGTGTCCCCAAAATTTGTCATTCAATTTGGATTCATTCAACATGGTTTGAGCCATCTCCATTAGTGACCTATTCTTTCTTTCAACAACTCCATTTTGCCGAGGTGTTCTGGTTATTGAGAACTGTCTCTTTATTCCATACTCTTCACAGTACTTGTTGAATTCATCTGAGGCACTTGATTCGTGATCCTGTTTCATTCTCAACCAGTTTCTTGAATGTTTTGAAACATCCAAAAGCTTCTGACTTCCTGTTAAGAAGACATACCCATGTCATCTTGGTGTAGTCATCAATGAGTAGCATGAAATATTTTTCACCATTCAGTCCTTTTCTCTTGGTTGGTCCATATAGGTCAGTGTGAATGAGCTCCAAAGGTTTTGTAGAAGAATGCTCTTTTGTCTTGAAGTGTACTCTTGTTTGTTTTCCATGTTGACACTGTTCACATACAGAGTTGGCGGGTTTTGTAACTTCTAGCATATTCCAAACTGCTTGGTTTTTGTAAATTTTGACCAAATTGTCGAAATGTATATACCCCATTCTTTTGTGCCAAAGCCAACTTTCATCTTCTTTTCCCAAGTGACATTTCTCGGACTCAATCTCATCCAACACGTATATGTTGTTGTGAATTCTAGTGGATGTGGCTACTAACTTTCCTGATCCTTGCTTCCTTATTCTGCATCCTTCTGAGCTGAAGAGCAGTTCATGTCCTTGATCACACATCTGACTAACGCTTAACAGATTATGCTTCATGTAGTCTACAAGCAAGACATTTTCAGCAAGGCAGTTTTTGCTTCCATGTTTTACTGTGCCTTTCCTCAATACTTTTGCTGAATTGTTGTTTCCAAAAGAGACAGATCCTTTGTCCTTCCCAACATTAACAAAAGCACTTTTGTTACCTGTCATATGCTTGGAGCAAGCACTATCAACATACCATTTACAAGAGCTGTTGATCTCAGCTTGAAGAGCAATTCCACATTCATAATTGTTCTTGCGTTTGGTCCATACCTTGTTGGACATTTCCTCATTTCTTACGGTAGGTATCTTCATTCTGCAATCTTTGGCTATATGTCCAAAGTTGTTACACTTGTAACATTCTCCTTTTGATCTTAAGGGACTAAACCTGTTACTGTACTGTGGTCGTTTGAGGCTTGCAGGGCTATTCTTTGTTTCAAAGTTTCTTCTTTGAAAACAGTTTACAACTTTTTGTTCAAATCTTCCACATGTAAAGCAATGCTCATAAAAGAAGTATCCATACCTGCGAACCAATGAAGGAGGTGCTTTTCTGAGATCTGATCTTTCTGTTGGTCCTCCTTTTGATAAGGGTTGTTTGGGTTGGCATTCGATCTCTTCTTCATTTGTGGAGTCCTTGACAATTTCTGCATTACCTGTTATCATTGAGCTTGAGGTCTCATCGTTATTCTGCTTGTATCCTATACCGGTCTTGTCGAAGAATGGCTTCTTATTTCTGATGATTTGTTCTAGAATCTTGTAGTTCTTCTTATAACTCTTGCCGATTTCTTTTGTCTGTAATTTTGTCTTCAGGGATACTATCTGTAACAATAAAATAATAAATTAAGATTAATATTAATTTATTATTAATTAAAGACTATCTAAAGTCAATAGTCATGCCCTTTTACGAAAAGGTGCATGATGGGTTTATATAAAGCCCAAACCTATGTAACTATTCATCATTTATCATACACTACATTTTACTTTACTACTTAGCCACTAAATTAAGGTTCGAGAAGATTCAGAGAAAAAACAATCTACTAGAGAACAAAATAGCGTAAATCCAAAAAGAAGCATCTAGGCTCTCCAAAAAAAAAGTCAACTTGAGGAAGTAAATTCAGTCATCATCACAGATAAAAAAGAAGTCAATATAGCCGAAGAACAAACAACAAGAACTCCTTATCGACACCCCAATTATAAACGTTATTTTGACCAACGACAGAGTCAAAATGAACACACACAGAGGAGAGATGATGTCAGACGAGCAAGAACAACAAATCAAAATATAAAACAACAAACAAGAAGACCTATCCCACAAAATGATTAAATAGCTCCGATAAAAATAGATTTGGGATGGACCACATCAGAGACGATGCGATAGTTCTCTTGGGGAATTCGTAACTCATATCGACTCGTTTCATCAAATGTCGCAACGACTAAACACAAAAGATCGAGAGATAACATTATAAGAAAAAATCAGACGTAATCATTGCCCTCAAATAAGCTTTGAGGACAAAGCTTACCTTAAGGGGAAGGCAATGTAACAATAAAATAATAAATTAGTATTAATATTAATTTAGTATTAATTAAAGACTATCTAAAGTCAATTGTCATGCCCTTTTACGAAAGGTGCATGACCGGATTATATAAAGCCCAAACCTATGTAACTATTCATCATCTATCATACATTACATTTTACATTACTACTTGGCCATTTATTGCTTTCTTACGTTACTTGTATTGGCTATTCTATTATTGAGGAACTTGTTCCTTCACTATATCAGCCTCACGATTTTCCTTTTCTTTCACACTTGCCATCAATTGTTCAGTAAGAGAATCTTCGATTCTTTTGGCTTCTTCACGTTTGATCTGTAAGTCAGCAATGATTTGTTCAAACCTTTGTGTCTATTCCCTAAGTACCCTGTTCTCTTTCCTGACTTTCTTCAACTCTTTCAAGGCGCTTATAAGTTCTGCTTCAAGATCTACTTCACCTTCATCTTCAGATTCTTCATCACCATTAGGATCCTCATTTGAGTTTCTTGCCATAAAGAGTACCTTATCTGGTTCACCATCGTCATCAGAGTCACTGCCACTGTCATTGTCGAAGTCACCACTGGATGAGTTGTTGTCCCTTTTTGTGTAGAGACTTCTCTTCTTTGCAAACTTCCCTCTGTTCTTTTTTTTGTAATTATTTTACTTTTTGTAGGATTTGAAGTTGTCATCTTCATCACTATCTGAGTTCTTTGCATATGGACATTTAGAAGCAAAATGACTTATCTTTCCACATGAAAAAAATTTAAGAGGTAGCTTACCCTTGTATTTCCCAGTGCATCTCTTCAATTTCTGAACAAAGTTAGCTATTTCTTCATCATCAGATTCATCACTTGTTGGCTTGTCCTTTGTTGATTTGTTCTTCCCAACTTGTTTGGAGGAGACCTTGAATGCTGCTTCCTTTCTTGACGTGTCTTCGTCTTCAATTCTCATTTCGTAAGTGACAAGAGTCCTATGCAATTGGTCTACTGTCATAGTCTTTAGATTTGTTCTTTCTTCTAGGGCAGAGATCTTGGGGTTGAACCTTTTGGGAAGAGTTCTTAGAACTTTTCGAACAACTATGGCGTCCTCAACTTCTTCTACCAGAGCTCTGATAGTATTCACAAGTTGATCAACTCGAAGAATATAGGCTGTTATGTCTTCATCTTCATTCATCCTTAGTTGTTCAAATTGTCCTTTGTATGTTTGAAGTTTGGCTTCCTTGGCTTTGCTATCTCCTTCATATGTGGTTTGGAGTTTGTCCCACATTTCCTTTGCAGAGGAGCAGTGCATCACTTTGTTGAAGACAGATTCATTTATAGCACTTAGAAGGTGATTTATGGCCTTTGAGTTGTTGTTGTATTGAGTGAACTCAGCTGCATCTGTTGGTACGGTCTGTGGTACCTTGTAACCATTCTCGATACTTTGCCACATTTCTATTCCTTGAGCTCTATGAAGGTTCTCATCCTTATGCTTCAGAATGCATAGTTGCTTCCATAAAACAAGGGTGTTCCAGTTTTGCTTTGTTTAGCAAACTTGCCCATGATTGCCTTCCAATGGTTAGTCTGTTCTGAAGGAACCGACTCTAATACCAATTGTTGAAATACTGAGAGGGGGGTGAATCAATATTTGCACAATTTAAAATTTTAATCAAAAGCAAGTTGCTGATCAACAATCATAGCACATCATCATTGTGTATGAAAATAACAGACTGCACAGTACACAATAATTTTTGACGTGGAAACCCAAGTCTTGGGGGTTAAACCACAGAAGCCTTTAAAAAAAGTTTTCCAGAAATAACTAGGAGGAGGCAACAACCTCCTTATTACAAAGACTTCAATTTTCCAGCTACAACTGGAAGGAGGCTACAACCTCCTGATTTTCAGGCTACAACTTGAAGGGAGCTACAACTCCCTTGTTTTGTGGCTTCAACCAGAAGGAGGCTACAACCTCCTTTCCTTTCCTTGTCCTGCCACCCAGATAAGAAAAAGATTGCCGAACCTGTGGACCTGTCACATACCAAACCCTGTACTTTCTGCTTTGATAGCCTCTGCTGTCTGATCACTGCTAAATCATCATTGTATGTATATCCCTGTCATGCACTGTTCGTTAAACCCAAACATTGAAGTAGCTCTGTTCTTGAACATCATCATAGGTTATGCATCAACAATATAGTGTGTACATCATCATTGTATGGGTAACATGTATCATCACATCATCATAGTATAAGCATCATAGGTTGAGTATCATATATGATCATCAACATACTTTACTGTTTGCCACACTTGTACATGCCACTTCATGCCACTGTAGTTTTCTATGCACACCACTGTGCACTGTACACTCACTACTGAACACTCAACTTGTTCACTAACCACTGTACACTTAGTACTGTACATTCATAATTGTACACTGAGTACTATACATTGTACACACTAACTGCTATTACAATAATATGTCACACTTGTTTGTACATGCTCTTTCATATACTACACACAACATTGTTCATCTACACATACTGTATATAGTTCATCACTACATTACTTGTACTTGCCACTTGTATTGATACACACAACTTGTACACTAGTTCATAAATGCCTCACTGTACATACCTTTATTTGTGCATGTTATAGCAGACTTCAAGCTTTAGACCTCAACCTTGCATGTAATCTTGTAGCAGACTTGGACTGTCAACAAAAAGTCTGGGATAGAAATAAACACCAACCATTCGAACTCTTCACAGTTCAAATCCCATACAAATCTTGTGGAAGAATTTTGATCTGCTATTGCTTGTCTTATTCATGAACTATTCACACTCGTAGCGGCAATAGTACAAACCCAACCTTTTGAAAAATGGATAAAAACCAGCAGCAACCTTATTCTCATCTTTGACTCCAATAATATTTGGTCTGGACTGTGGAGAACAAAATTTGAACTGTTTTGTTGTTTTAACCTCCAAAACAAAAACTCTGTGCTACTGCTGCTGCAAACACCCACGAAAATCCTCAGTCACAGCCTAGCGAACTTCAGACCACTCCTTTTTTTCCAATCGATAGTTGTATGAAAAGTGACAAGTTTTTGGTGTATAAATACACCTAAACAGGCGTTGAGGAGGAGTCTTAGGGCCGACCTAATGATGGCTAATAGAATTTTAAAATTGTTTTAATGTTTTATTAAGTTTAAATTTGATAAAAAAATTGTTTTTAATATATCATTATTTAGTGGAGCCGACCTGATTGTAGGTGTAGGGTTTGAATGTTTTATTAATAAAAAAATGTTTTAATACTAGTTACTTAAGGAAGATATGCCAACGTTGGAGGTAACCATTAATGGGGCTGACTTCTTAGGAGGGTTAAAACCGTTAAATAACTTGCAAGCTTCAAAAAAGGGGGGGTCAAAGGTAAGTTATTGATTGGGTTTTAATTCTTTTAAGTAATTTATTACATTTAAATTGTTTTATTAATGATTAAAAATATGTTTTAATTCTTTAAATATTAGGTTTAATATTTTATTTAGTTATTGGTCTTATTACCTTTTAGGGTTAAGGGTTTAAAATTAAAAGGTGTTTTGACACTTTTTTAAAGCTAAGGGTTTAGTGGTTAAGGGTTATCAAGAGTGCTTCACCAGTGTAAAGGTGCAATGGGCATCATTATATAATATTAGGGTATTATTAGTGTTTTAGGGTTTGTAGCTAGGTCAACAAGCAAGGATGTGCTTCATCATCATAACCATCAAGGTGTGGGTTCAGGGACTTCTTCTAGGGCACCATGACCTTATTACAAATACAAATGACCACAGAATGGGTCATTTGAACTCTACACTTCTTCAACCCACCAAGGAGACTTTTCTGGGTACTAGGGTATAGATTGTGGTACTGGGGAAGCAAGGAAACAACTGGGGAACCATAGAACCAACTTAGGGGTACTTCAACACACTACAGGGTGTACATGGCTTTTGGCAATGTCCAAAGGGCTCCAAGGGCTTCAAACTTGGGCTTGGACAAGGTCAAGAGGTCTCCTTAGACACTGATACTTACTCAAGCCTCAGGGGCTCCTCAAGGGGAATACGGACACACCGACACACAAGTATTGGCATCAATGACAATTTAGTCAACATTCTTATGACTCTTTTTGGATTGTTTGGATCTTTTTCTCTCATCCCCCAGTTTTAGATTTGTCGGGGTATCTCTAGATTCTTCTTTGTTATCATAGGGGGAGCTTCTTGGGCTTTCTTCTCCTTGTGGGTCTCCTTCCTGATTTCCTGATGTTCCATCCTGTCGCGGTTTAATTTCAACAAATAGTTAATCATCTGCGACAGGTTGTCTCCACTCTTCGGGTTGGTCCCGAACAATTGTCTCAATATCTTCAGCAGGCAGCTGAAACTCCGTAGTCAACCATTGATGTCAGGGTCTTGTCACGACTGTAGGAAGATGTGGTGAGCCTCGACCGAAAATCTTATAATGTGCTGGAATTGTTGTACGATCTCTTCAGTAATCCTTTCCTGCCTTCGAATGTAATACCTCAGTGCCTCACCTTGTAAGTAGAATTCAATATTGTTATCCCCTTGTCGATGTGGATTTTCCTCCAGAGATTCCGGTATTGCGCCCCTCGACATGGTACATGAATAGCCACCCCTTGGTAGTGCAACAGCTCTGCCCATTGGACAAATGCAATCAAAATTAAAAGCCTTGAAGAGTTAAAAGGATTACTCTTTTCTTGAGCATCGTTGGCATCTCCTAGCAATTCATTCAATAGTTAGGTTGACCCGTTCTTCTGGATGCCCGCAGCAATCGTTTCGGTGGTACACTAGTTTAGTCGCATCTTACTTAGCAGTTTGCTTGATAAGACTTGCGTCGAACTGAACAACAGTGTCATTGATAGAGGCAATGAAGAAGCCTCTCTTATCTCTGGACAAGTTATATTTTTCTTTCATACGATTGACAAGGCCTGCATCCTGTTCCTTTCCAGTGAAGAAAGGTGCTGGGTTAACCCCTGCAAGAGGAAGTCTTGTTATTTAGGCTATTAGGTCGACATCCACTGAAATTTTTCGATCCATCCAGAGGCATCCTCCATGGAAACAAACCAACAGTTGCTTGACACATGTATTTACTTCTGCAATGCGACCAAAATGTGGCATGTGCATCAATGACAATAATCCTGACTTGTGCAATCTTCTTGCCCACTCCATTGGGACAAAGTGAACAGGTCCATCCTCAGTATCTTGCA
This sequence comes from Pseudotsuga menziesii, assembly GCA_001517045.1. NCBI lineage: Eukaryota > Viridiplantae > Streptophyta > Pinopsida > Pinales > Pinaceae > Pseudotsuga > Pseudotsuga menziesii. The sequence goes on along the minus strand of LPNX010831004.1, from coordinate 112,649 downwards.
CAATGGTCATGTACCGCGACATGTCGAGTTTAGGGAACTCTCGCAGATCATGATCTACGAATCCCATCTTCTTCAAGTTGGGAAGAATGTCTGCAGTCACATGGACTCTTTTTGGGATGGCTGGCTTCACCAACGAATATTTGGCATTCTTACTAATAGTGACTTTAGGTACCTCATTTGTTCTTGGCGGAATATAACCAAGCAACATGGTTGCTGACCCAGATTCTGATGCTTCGGTATCATGGGGAGCTTTTGTTCTTTGTTTATTTGCAATTTCATGGCCAGTCCGTTTTCTTCTTAATGGGTTGGTCGGCGCTTATCGTAAAACAACTTTTGGAGCCTCTTCATTAATAGGTATGGCGAGAGGAACCTCCATGCCAGATGCATGAACAGTGTTGGTGCTCAACACAGGGATTTCCATAACAGTTAGATGGCTTCGGCTTCAAAGTAGTTGCAGACAGATAGTAAGAAGTTAGTTAGTTGGATGCAAATGAATGAATAAACTTTGACGCGGAGATGAAATAGGTTTACACACGCCAAAAGTTGTTCTCTTACATGGGTCTGCAATAAATGGAGAAGGTGGTGCCTAATTCTGTCACATGGGGCAATCTTTTCAATCATTGCAATAAAAACCGCCAATTGAAACATCACTTCAGTTGTCAAGACAACAGGTAGTTATTGTGCATTAATGGCAGACGTGACCAAAAACCATGCCGCCAAAATCTACTGTTACCTCAAAGTAACTATTATCCAATTGTCACTTGCGATAAAAGTCCATCCTACGCCAACAATATTCTTGCGACATAAATTTTCTTGCGCTAGACATATAGTCTGCGACAACATTCTATGCTTGCGACAAAATAATAAACTTGCGATTTGTTTTTTCTTTGAATATTTACCTTCACTTTTTCAGTCGACCGAAGTACGGCTATCTTGATAAGGCTTTAGCCGACTTCCATTTACCAACCCGTTGAAGGGAGTACCATCTAACTTCTGTAACTGGACTACACCTCTTTCAGTGATACGGATGACAATAGATGGTCCCAGTCAATGTGTTCGAAACTTACCAGGATGCTTCAAGAATTTATTGTCATATAGGAGGACAAGATCTTCGATCTGGAACTGCTTAAAGTTAATGTGATGTTCGTGCCAAGCTCTCTGTCACTCCTTCTCGACAAACTGATGATAGTCTGCGACAAAGCTATCTTCTTCCAACTGTACCAGCTGCGACAATCTTTCTTCTACGGCACCGACTTTTGTCATCTCAGTAATAGCAACTATCTTGAGACTGGGTACAATATATTCTAGTGGCATGACAACTTCTTGTCCATAACCCGTTGTCTTTCAGTGCTAAATTTGAAATTCCTCAGTTAATTTGTCAATCAATTGATTCACAAAAAGTGTATCTTAATTGCTTACCAAAATTTGTGGACATCCAAATCGGGTTAGAACATGGTCAAATAAAAATCTTGCAGCAGTCGCAGCAGTACAGTTACTGGTGTTGCTTCGGCCCATCTAGTTAAGTAGTTTGTCACAATGATTATATAACGTGCACCTGTTTGTTTTCCTGGTGGGTTAATCGGATCCACAAAGTCCACCGCCCATTTATTAGATGCTTGCAAAGTCACTTGTGGTACCAACAACACCTCATCTCGTCACGACGGTTTTTCAGTTCTTTGACAAATATCACATCTGCGACAATAATCCCTAGCGTCTACATGCATAGTAGGACACCACAATTCTGCCTATAATAGCTTGCGCACTGTTGCTTTTCCTACATACTGACCTCCTACGACAGTAGCATGTGCTTCATTTAATACCAACGGTCGCTCATGTTCCAGAACATAGCGATCGAGTATTTAATCTGGTCCCATCTTATATAATTGCCTTGCGATCAACTGGAAATCTGCAGCTTTTACAATTAATTGCTTCTTCTGTGCTGTATTAAAGCCATGGGGATGTTCATTTTCTAACTTAGAACACCCACTTAACCCGTAAACCCACTTTCCTAAGTTTTCGAGTAATTATTTATCTCCAAAATTAATTATTACTCGAAAATGGTAAAAAGACCAAAATAATGGATAAATTGAAAAATTCGTCAACTCATAAAATAGAAGAAACATGCCGAAATTGAAACTTGTGAGTTGGTGAAGTAAAGTAGAAACATTCCGAATGTTTCTAAAACACTTCAGAGTGTTTTTCTCAGCAAGTATCGGCAAGTGAAAGTTTCCTCATCCAATTCTCCAAAAAGTGGATGTCTCCATTATGAGATGGCATGAGTTTTAGTAAGTGGCGCTTTTAGTACGAGATGTTTCCATTGTACAAGCCTCAAACAACTCATTCCAACTCAGTTCCAAGTCATGCCAAGGAAGCAAGTGCACCCCCTCTTGGGCAAGTGTACCCCCCCCTTTCTGGCTATTATTTTCTTATTTAAACAAGGTCTCTTCACTCGTTTGAGCATGAAGCATTGAACCTCCGTACTTGTAATTCTTCTTTGATCATTTGATCACATGCTAATGAAATATTTTTGAAGGCTTTGGAGGCTAGATGTTGTGCAACCTTCCCACTTGATGTGCGCTTTGTTGATGGTTTGAGGTGAAATCTTGCCAGCCTTTCTTTCACTTGCAATTAGTTTAGATTAATTGTGCTTAGACGGCCTTTGTGCCCGTAGAGTAAGCATTCAATGTTTTGATTTGCTTATTAATGATTAATTTGTTGGAGATATAGAAGCAGCAGGTGTATTCAGTTGTACTAATGCCCTTCTTGTCTCTTCTTATTAGACATTCTAGATTTAATCTTGCTTTGCAAGTTTTTGTGACAGTGCAGGAGAAAGTTGAACTTAATTGCTTCTTCATCCTTCTTCAGTTCGTTTTGTTCCTTTTGTTTAACTTTGTTGAGTTGCAGACATAGTTGGCTATCCTTTTTCTCTAAAAAACGGAGTCGGTTCTCGTGTCTTCTACCTTTAATAACGTAAAATTTCTTGGTCACCGGTCCTTTTAATTTCTAAATCTCTCTTTCTATTCTTAAAGTTAAATCGTATTTGAGATCTGATATATATGTTTAGATTTGGTTTTAAAGCTTTTTTTTGTAGATCTAAAATAGCTAGCTTCTCATATTTCAAGTCATCTAATAGTGAATTTTAAAGATTTGAATAAGAAGTTAGTTTGTTGACTTTTAATCAATGTTGCATGACTCGGACTCGGATTTTTAGAAGGACATGAGCAAAGTGAAATGCTTTGCTTGTCAGAAACTTCGACATTATGCTGGACAATGCCCAAACAAGAAGAAGAAGAAGCAACAGACAACAACTTCAACATAGATTGATGAGTATGTTGCTAGATTTGAGAGAGAGTTTTCTCTCTTTATTGGTGGTTGTAGAGAGAGAGTATCATCCATCACCAGCAGGGGTATTGAGGACCAGACAGAGCATTCTATGATCGTTGGGCATTCACCGAGTGCTTCCACTACTTCCTCCACATGGTACATTAATAGTGGAGCCTCGAGTCTTATGACAGGTGTTCGAGTCTTATGACAGGTGTTCGAGACATGTTCACTGAGATTCTAGAGATAGGTTTGGAGTTGGAGGTTGTATTGGCTGATGATATAGTGGTGAGAGCAGTTGGGCGTGGGACAGTCCTCTTTGACAAGTTGTCCATGGAGCCCATGTTACTGAGGAATGTCTTGTACATCCCTGGGATGAAGAAGAATCTTGTTCAGTTTCCACGATCGAGGACAGAGGCCTTGGGGTATATGTCCAAGATGGGAAAGTGTACATCTTTCTCAAAAGAAGAGGGCTCATCTGCTTCATATGCGGGAAACTGTACAAGCGTCTCTTCCAGCCACATCACGCACTGGCACACACATAGGGCAACAGTGAGTTGTGTGAGTTATGGCACAGGAGGATGGCCCACGTTCATCATTCAACTTTGAGGATGCTGAGAGACATGACTACAGGTTTTCCATTTTTCAACACAGAGTAGACTGGTGTATGCAGAGGGTGTGCTTTGGGAAAGTACACCAAGACTGCTTTTTCGAGTAGTGATAGTAGTTCAGAGGGAGTGCTTGATTTGATTGATTTAGACTTGTGTGGTCCCACGTCTTCTGCCTCATTGACAGGTTTTGAGTACTACATCACGTTCATCGATGAATTTTCTAGGAAGACCTTGATCTATTTTCTAAGAAGCAAGAAGTTAGAGGAGGTCTTGCTTCGGTTCCAAGAGTTCAAAGCTCTTGTGGAGAACCAAGCAGGAAAGAAGATCAAGGTGCTCAAATTAGATAATGGGGGTGAGTATACCTCCCATGCATTTGATGAGTTCTGTAGACAGGAGGGCATTAGGAGGTAGTTGACAGTTCCCTACACTCCACGACAGAATGGAGTGGCTGAAAGGAAGAACCATTCGATAATGGGTGCAGCTAGAGCCATGTTGCATGATCAAAGTATTCCTTTCTTCCTATGGGTCGAGGCCTGTAGTACAACTGTTTTTGTACATAACAGGAGTCCACACCGTGCCTTGGGATGCAAAACTCTTGAGGAGATGTTCACTAGGAAGAAGCCTGAGATAGGCCACTTCTGCATTTTCGGATACCTGACATATTCACATGCCCCTTCTGAGAAGAAGACAAAGTTGGAGGCTTCTGGAGAGATAGGTATTTTTGTTGGATATGATGATATTTCAAAGGCTTATCGCATATACCTTCCTGCACAGAGGAATGTTTTAGTGAGGAGGGAGGTGAAATTTGAGGAGCGAGCTTTTAGGAGATATCGAGAGTCTGAGATGGAAGAGCAGTAGGTTACTACTCCACAGGTGACAACATCACAGAGTTCAACGAGTCAGGGCATAGGGTCACAAGTCTCAGGGGTGACTGGGTCATAGATTTCATGTTAATCAGTTTCAGGGACACAGTCTACAGGGACAGGTTCACAAATCACAGGTTCACAGGTATCATCTTCATGTGATTCGGGTACACATGGTTCAGGTTCAGGTTCATCGGGTACATGATCTCAGACCACAGGTACTTCTTCATGGAGATAGTCGTCTGATGAGGATGTAGAGGAGGGTCTGCCATAGGATGCTACTTCCAAGAAGAGAAAGCCAAGTTGGCTTAAGGAGCAAGTGAAGGAAGCAGAGGAGTCTGTGGGGCCACCTAGGAGGGAGGTCAGAGAGAGCAGGGCACCAAAAATATTTTCCAGTTACATGGCATAGGTGACCAGCTTGTGTGAGTTCGAGCCTGCTACTTATGAGGAGGTATCCACACATCAGGTTTGGAGAGATGCCATGATGGAAGAGTAAAATTCCATCATGAAGAATGATGTGTGGGAGGTTGTTCCGAGACTAGAGGGGAAGTCAGTTGTGACTTCCAAGTGGCTCTATAAAATCAAGCATGCTTTGGATGACAGGATTGAGAAGTACAAATCTCGATTTGTAGTGCGTGGGTTTTCAAATGGAGTTGATTATGATGAGATCTTTGTGTTGGTTGCTAGATTTTCTTCGACCAGAGTGGTGATCTCCATTGTTGCAGAGATGGTTTGGAGGATTCATCAGATGGATGTGAAGATCGCTTTCCTCAACGTACTTCTACAAGAGGAGGTATATCTGGAGCAACCATAGGGATTTGAGAATCATGAGAGGGACTCTCATGTGTGCATGTTGAAAAAGGCCTTGTATGGTTTGAAGCAAGCCTCTCGGGCTTGGTACTCAAGGATTGATTCAAATTTGCTTTCGTTTGGGTTTCAGAAGAGTGAGGCTAATCCCAACCTATACTTCATTGTGGTTGGAGGTGATCCACTCATTCTTTTGCTTAATGTTGATGACTTATTCACTATAGGAGGAGAGCACCTGATTGAAGCATGTAAGAAAGATCTTGCTTCAAAGTTTGAGATGAGACACCTTGGGTTGATGCATTACTACTTGGGCATGGAGGTGTGGCAGGATGATGGACATGTTTTCTTGGGGCAAGGAAAATATGCTGCAGATATTCTGAGGAGATTTCGGATGGAGAAGTGCAGGCCCATGCCACGCCCATGATCACCAACTAGAAAAAGCTTTTCATGCTTCTGAGGGAGAGTTGGTGGATCCTACTTTGTATCGTCAACTTACTGGTTCGTTGATGTATTTGGTCAACACAAAAGTAGAACTATAAGTTATTGCCAAAAACGAGAGTTCATGTAACATAATTGATAATTTGATAAGTTGTGATATTGATAATTTAAAAAACCATTTCAGCATGAACTTGAAGCAGGTCATAATAGTGTTTTTGTGAGCCACATCCACATGTCCCTATCAACAGGGAATAAAGTGGTTTTCTTGAACGCTATGGCAAGACTACAGAACAGTGTAGGTGAAGTGAGCAACAACATAGTACATAAAGATAGATCATCCCTCGACAACAGACCTTGACCATAAAGATATATCAAATAAAAATATTGAGAGCAGACCTTGATATTAATATATCGGAGTTCAAGAGCATATCTTGACATAAGGATTGTTGAATTCTATCATTAGCATGAATACTTAAAAAAATTCCAGACTAACCTTAAGCAAATGACAAGTGTAGTAAAATAACATTCATCACATCAACACAATGGACACAAGTATTTTTCACTGGGGAAACCTTTAAAGGACAAAAACCTCAAAAAGCATTAGTAACTAATCTCGTAAATGAGATGACTAAAATTCTTCAAAAAGTTCAAGAAACACTAGCAGGGTTAACCACAATAACAGAAGATCAATTTTCCAAATTACATACAAGAATGCCCAATGAGGGCTTCTTCAGAAACTAGGGCTTTTCTCTTTCTTTCCCAATAATTACGGGCTCCCTAAATTTCTTTGTACCTGCCCGAATCTAAACTTTGCCCTGTCAAACTGCCTGTCCGTACACCTGCCCAGAATTCCTGATTTTTGCCCTGTATTCTTGTCCTTTCTCCTGCCCGGTCGTATGTTGCCCATCTGCGCTGTCTTTGTTGCCCGACAACCTGAATGGTAGCTCTGCTGCTGCCTGAAAGGGCTAGCAGCTCTGCCCGTAATCCTTACAAGCTGGCCCGAGGGCCTGTTGAAGGCTCGACAGCCATACGATTGCCACAAGACCCTCACGGGTCTGCCTTCGAGCTTCTCGGAGGGCCTGTTAGGCCACGACAGCCCTCATGGGCTTGCCTCGAGGCTACTCGAGGGTGCCGTAAGGGCCTTGGCCCTCTCGAGTATGCCTGTTAGAGGTTGCCCGGAGGTGTCGAGAGGGCAGTGCCCTCTAGTGGCTACCTGCAGAAGGATAAAAGCAGCCCACTGAAAGGAGAAGAGGGCTACCTACTGAAGAACTCAGTTGCCTGATGCTGTTTGGAAATGGAGAAGACTGCCCGAGGAGGTAAGGGTGCTAAAGGTGGTTGCCAGGAGAAGAAATGTGCTAAAGATGAGGGTTTGAGGAAACCCTTAAGACAGAAAAGATAAGAAACCCTAGCTTAGGGTTTGTCTTGAATGGAGAATGATGATGACCTAGCTAGACTCATCCATGCAAGGGCACAATCATGAACTTTTCTTCTTCAACCTGTGAGATCTTTAGAATAACAGTTGTACCTTTGAGAGCAAGTGTGTGTCATAATGAATTGGCTTGATCTTTTATATCCTTGATTCACTTGTAAGTGGACCCAAATTTGAAAGAGCAAAATAATATTTTTTTATTCTTTTCTAATTTTCACTTTTCCCTTTAGCCTCAAAAGGTCCTTTATGTATTTTTGACTTTTACCAAAGTCCCTATGTAATTTTGACTTTAACCTGTGGTCGAAAAGTCCTTATGTATTTTGACTTTTGCTTTTAGCCTTCTTCAAGTGCCCTTGTGGTCATCACTTGTGCTCTTTTAATTCCATTCAAAGTACATCATTATAAACCAAGAGAATTACTAATTCTTTTATCTCACACTCTGCGTGACACCAAGATCAGGTGCTAGGGTATCTTAACCAAGGGTAGCTAAGCCTTGGAGAAGAACGCAAAGCCCATTACTCAAGGGTTAGAGTGTCACACATGCCTAGACCAAGTCTAGGGCTTATGGTGCCTTCCTGGTAACAGACCAAGTGCCTCAGCCATAGGCTGCCTAATTTGACCCTAGGTCAAATACATAGTAACAGACCAAGCGCCTCCATTCTCCAAGAGAGTGACTACTCAGAACTAAGCTGAGTCTACCAGTACTAGAATGGACCACATCGTGGTCCTGGACCAGATGTCTACCATTCAACAGAATGGTCCTCAACACTGGGTTGAGTCCACCTAGGGCAGAGCTGGGTCCATATCATGGTGAAGGACCAGATATCTACCATTCGACAGAATGGTCACTCAACACTGGGTTGAGTCCACACCGTGGTCCCGGACTAGGTGTCTCCATACTCCTANAATCAACACTCCCTCTCAGCGAGAGAGGCATTCTCTGCCATACCAAGCTTGTCACGAAAGTACACGAACTTTGATGTTGTCAGAGGCTTGGTCAAGATATCTGCGATCCGTTCATCTTTACGAATGTACTGCAACTTTAGAGCACCTCTTTGCACTAGGTCTCTGATGAAATGATACCTCATTTCAATGTTTTTCGATCTATCATGAAACATTGGGTTCTTCGAAAGCTTTATGCAACTTTGATTATCAAAATGAATGATCGTTGAGTCAAGCTTTCCCCCGAACAAATCAGATACAAGTTTTCTGAGCCAAACTGCTTCCTTGTAGTCATCACTAGCAACAATATACTCTGGCTCAGCTGTACTCTGAGCTATGGAACCCTGCTTCTTGCTAGACCAAGAGATCATTGTTGATCCCATACTGAAGCAATGACCAAAGGTGATTTTCCGGTCAACTGCACTGCAAGCCCAATCTGAATATGTATATCTAGATAACAATACTCCATTACTGAAAGTATACCTTAGCCTATAAGTGATAGTACCTCGCACATATCTGAGTACATTTTTAGCAGCTATTAAGTGTATGTGCTTTGGATCTGACATGAATTGACTCAGTGCATTCACTGTGTAACAGATATCTGGTCTCGTATGCACGAGATACATCAGGGAACCAATAAGCTGTTTGTAAAGAGTAGAGTCCACACTTTGTGAACTGGTGGCCGAGTCCCGCAACTTTGTCAAGTTGGTAGTCATTGGTACGGTACGCTCATGGACTTGCAGTCCTGCATGCCAAATCTCTGTAGGATATCCACTGCATACTTTCCTCGTGTCAGGAAGATCTCGCCTGGATTTTGCAAGACCTATAAGCCAAGGAAGTAATGCATCAAGCTGAGATCTTTCATCTCGAATTCAGAGGTAAGCTCCCTCTTACACCGATCTATCAACTGTTCATCACCGGTAAGAAACAAGTCATCTACATATAGAACAAGTATCAAGACATGATTATGAACAACCTTAAAGTACAAGTTAGAATTAGCTGCACTCTTGGAAAACCCCAAACCGTGGAGAAATCGATCCATCTTGGCAAACCAGACTCTCAAAGCCTGTTTTAGTCCATACAAGGCTTTCTTCAGTTTGCATACATGGATTTTCTTCCCATGAGTCACAAAGCCTTCAGGTTGTTCAATGTAGACTTCCTCCTCAATCTTGCCATTGACAAAGGCAGTATTTACATCCATCTGATGTAACTTCCATTTGAATATTGCAACAAGTGAAATGATGGTTCTAATGGTAGTGGACCTGGAAACAGGAGCAAATGTCTCATCATAGTCAATGCCTTCTTTTTGAGTGAAGCCACGAGCTACGAATATGGCTTTATACTTCTCCACACTGCCATCTGCAGCATGCTTGATCTTATAAAGCCATCTGGAAGTCACTACTGACTTTCTTGTAGGTCTGGGAACAACTTCCCACACATCATTCTTCATGATTGACTTGTACTCTTCAATGATGGCATCAACCCATACCTGTTTAGTTGTTGCTTTTTCGTATGATGAAGGTTCTCAACTGATAAGCTGGCTCATAAGACCGGAGTACTTCCGTGGTCTTATGCTTTCTCTGAAAGTCTCGGGAGGAGCTTTATGCTTCTCGCCTTCTTGCACCATCTCTTGGTACAAAGGCCGGTCTCCTTTTGGAAAGAGGAACTTCAAGTAGTTCTTCTAGTGGACTTTTAGTGTTGTCAGGTATATCTAGAATTTGATCCTCAAATTCCTCTTCCTCCCTCTGAATTTCTGAATCTGGAAACTCAAGTGGAGAAACTTCATCTTCCTTAGAAAGCTTTAGTGTTTTACAACCACAGCTTTCTCATGGAAGATCACATCTTTGCTGACCTCAATGTGCCTTTGTCCCAGTATATATACTTGATAAGCCTTCGAGCAATCACTGTATCCAACAAATATAGCTTTCTTACAGGAGGGCTCTAGCTTGGCCGCTTTTCTTTTGGAACATGGACATACATAGGAGCGCCAAAAATCCTCGTGTGGTCAATTGCAGGTTTCTTCCTTGTGAAGACTTCTTCTGGAGTCTTCTCCCCCAAGATAGCATGAGGGCTTTTGTTCTGAATATACACAGCAGTACCTGTAGCTTCAGCCCACAAAGATAAAAGAAGATCTAGATCGGTGATCATAGCTTTAGCAACTTCACAGATCGTTCTATTCTTCCTTTCTGCAACCCCATTCTGCTGAGGGTTGTAAGGAACTGTCAGCTCTTTCTTGATTTTTGCTTCCCGACAAAAATCATCAAACTCATTAGATTCATACTCACCTCCGTTATCTGATCTCAAGATATGGATGTGTCTGCCAATCTGATTTTCAATCATTGTCTTGAACCCTTTGAACTTGTCAAAGGTTTCACTCTTGGCCTTGAGGAAGTAAATCCATGACTTTCGAGAGTGATTATCAATAAACAAGACATAATATAAACACCTAGTCAAGGAGGGTGAAGACATAGGTCCACAAATGTCAGAATGAATCAAATCCAAAATGCCTTTAGATCTATTCTTGCTTCTGGAAAAGGATTTCTTAGTGTTCTTACCTAGAGCACATCCTTTGTAACCATCTTCTGCAACCCTGGGAGAGCTGTGTAATGAAGGTGTCCAAACCTTCTATGCCAAAGTTCACATGGATCAATTGTGTGATGTACCAAAGCATGAGTGGAATCTTCAGAAGCCTTGTAGAGGCCTCCCTCTCGAACCCCAATTTGTACCGTTGAGCTTAGATTTGTGTCCTTTGCCCATAGAAAGACCTTGTCCATGAAGAGGACTCTGTAACCCTTGTCTTCTAAACCAGCAACAGACAAAAGATTCTTCTTTAAACCAGGAACATAAAGAATATCATCAATATGAAGAACCGTACCTGAGTCAAGTTGAAGTGAAGTTGAGCCAACTCCTTCAATCTTGTAGGTGGGTTCATCTCCAAGTTCTACCTGAGTGGTGAACTTCTTGTTTTTGTAACTGGTGAGAGCTCTACGGCTACCTGTCATGTGCATGGAGGCACCACTGTCCACCAACCAAGAAGTGGCACAATTTGTGAAAGAACCAGTGAGAGTAGAAATCAAGTAGTACTCTCTTCTAGGTTCTTCAGTTTTGTTAGCCTTGGTTTTCTTCTTCTTCTTTGGTTCTTCATCTTCTTCTTCCTCGACTTCTGCAGCAGATGCTTGAAACCTTCCCTTAGGTTTCTTCTTGTTCTGCCTGCAGTCTTTAGCAAAATGTCCAAACTAGTGGCAATTATAACATTCCACTTTTGACATGTCAGAAAACTTACCCTGAGGTTTCTTTCCCTTCTTTTGCCGAGGGGAAAGGCTTCTTGAACTTCTTTGTCTTTGCTGCAAGTGCAAGGTTGTCTTCCTTGGTTACCTTGCCTGAAGTCCTTCCCTCTTCTTCTATGCAATCATGCCAAAGCCTTTCAAAGGTTGGATGATTCTCACGTCCCTTGAGACCATCAACTACAGTTTGCACAAGGTCATCATCATCAACAGTAATACCAATAGTAATGAGTTGATCCCTTACCTGTGCAATCTTCGTGAAGAAAGAACTGACCCCTTCATCCTTGTTCAACTTCAAAGTTCGTAGTCTTTTCTTCAAGACTCTCTTCTGACTGGGAGCCTTCTTCTCATATACGTTCGCCAGAGTATCAAAGCATTCTTTAGCAGTCTTCAAAGCTGTGATGTTGGGCATCACTGTCTCTTTGACAGAATCATAGATGATCCTTCTATCTTTTCCTTGCTTCCTCTTGTAAGCAAGCTTGCCAGCATTTGATGTTGCCTCTTCAGTGACATTAAAAACAATGTCATCCAAGTCATTTTCTTCTAGAATGGCTGTTAACCTAGCCTTCCAGGAGTTGTACTTGGCTAAACCATAGAGCTTCTTTTCCGGTCTGAAAACATTGACGACATCTCTGCAACCTAGTCAAATGTTAAGTTTGCAAATCTTGTCCCAAGATCTAGGAAAACAATAGCAGTGTCCCTATACTGTGTTTTCTCATGCTAAGCTTTGATACCATGTTGAATTTTAGCATTAGCATGAATACTCACAAGTATTTTTCATCGAGGAAACCTTTAAAGGAGAAAACCCCAAAAAGCATTAGTAACTCATCTCATAAATGAGATGACTAAAATAAAGTTCCACAAACCCTAGCATGGTTAACCACAATAATTGAAGATCAATTTTCCAAATTACATACAAGAATGCCCAATTAGGGCTTCTTTAGAAACTAGGGCTCTTCTCTGTCCTTCCCAATAATTACGGGTTGCTCGAATTTCTTTGTACCTGCCCGGATCTGAACTTTACCCTGTCAAACTGCCCTTCCGTACACCTGCCCGGAATTCCTGTTTTCTGCCTTGTCTGCCCGTCCTTTCTCTTGCCCAGTCATATGCTGGCTGTCTACCTTGTCTTTGCTGCTCGACAGCTTGAGTGGCAGCTCTGTTCTTGCCCGAAAGGGTTAGCATCTCTGCTTGTAATCCTCACGGGTTGGCTCGAGGGCCTATTGAAAGCCCAGTAGCCTTACGGCTGCCACAAGACCCTCACTGGTTTGCCTTTGGGCTGCTCTAAGGGCCTGTTAGGCCACGATAACCCTCACGGGCTTGCCCCGAGGCTACCCGAGGGTGCTGTAAGAGCCTTGGTCCTCCCGGGTATGCCTGCTAGAGGCTGCCCAGAGGTGCTGTGTAATGTCCTCATCTGATTAGGCATTGAGGACCAAAACCGCTAACCTATGTGATTCCTGTGGGTTCGATCGGTTAGTGACAGGTAGGGAATCATCTAAAGACTGATGCCATCTATAGAAAATCTAGGGCATCATCATGTTATCACCATTAGGTCAAGAAGGGCCACCAGGGCCAAAGGCCACCATCACGCATGCCATCTAAGCATTATTTAATGATGCATGCACTCATTTAAGTCTCCATGCGCATGCATGCAAGTCAACTACAAATTAGAAAATAAAGTGACCTAATTAGGTCAAAGATTAGGGCTTTCGCAGTTGAAAGCTATAAAAGGAAGATAAAGTGAAAGGAGACTCACTTTTGATGATTATTATTTTGGAGCTCTTGAATAGCAGCACAGCAGTTGGGGTTGGAGACTGCGTCTTTAGCTAGCGGGGTTTCGACAGTGAGATATCTGCCCTAGTCTCATTCAGGGTAAGCCATACAGGTTCACCATTTGCTCTTCCATTCATTCATAGTTATCCAGTATACTGCAGAGATTGTTGCAGGGGCACGTGTGCAGTCGTAAGGGGTTTTCAGCCAGAAAGCCCTAATCATTCGCTAGGTCTTTAGTTCTCAGTTTTACTTTGAAACCCAGGCACCATTCTCATCATTGACATCTTACTCCAGTAACCGATGATTATCAGATCCGATTGTGCTCCTCCTGAGCAGTTATCAACCATTTTGGGATCAGGGGGGCGTGAGCAGCTGCACCTCTAGAATAATTCGCTAGCCTGCCTAGAGACCTCAGCACTTCCGCATGTGCTAAGCATTCTCTCCGGCACGGGAAGGCTATCAGTCCTACAAATTAGCAGCTTCATCGGACACCTCCTTCACTGAAAACGTCACCCTTAGCTGATCTGGGGTTCGTGCTGCTGGGGTTTCACTGGAAGCAAAAGATATTAGTTCATCTCTGATTCAGCTTTTAATGCATGCATACTCTCTCAGGAGCAGACCAACCAACTTATTAGTGGTAAGTGTTCATTCTATCCTACAAACTCTAACCCTAATTTTTGCTATAAAATAGGGATTTTTGCATGGCAGTTTGCATGCTCCGTTGTATCAGCGTATTTGCTTAGAACTAGAAAATATCGAGATTTGGGATATTACAGTGGTATCAGAGCTATCTTCTTGGCCAGTTGTGGGCTTAAGAAATGAGACAGATGAATACAAAAGGAGACCCCTTTTGTAACCTATAGGAGAAGAAAGAGTAGATACATAGGGGAATTTGAGGATATCCAACTAGAGGAAATCAGCTTAGACATGGAACAAACATGTATACACTCTGATAAGGGAAAAGGAACGGGAGAAGAGGAGGACATGATGGAGTTTCGCAACTTAGTATCTGCATTGCAAGACTTAGCCAAAGGGCAAAAAGATGTACTCAATGCAATCAACAGATTATCTGCGAAACCAGAAATAGGTATCAACAGTACACCTTCCTCACTGGTAGATCGAGGATCTACAAGTAGCAGTGGAAAGGTTGCGCACACTAATATACAGAATACACCGCACATATATAGCAGACCTTCCAATAGGCCTACCATGCCTCACTTCTTGGCAGATACAGTAGGTGGTCCAGTCGTGTAGGTAGAACCTAGCGAACCTTTTGGGGGTTATTTGCAGGAATATAGAGACTTAGGGGATGAGTTTCATGCCGCCATGTCTTTTTCGGATTTCTGCAACATGAAGAGTAGGAACAAGCCCAGGAATTTCAACAAGGGATTCAATCACAACTATGAGTTGCAGAAGACCTTGTGCAGGTTGACCATCCCAAACTTTGATGGGACTCGTGGAGGTTCAGCGAGGATATGGGTTCAAAAGTTGGATACCTATTTCCAACTCAATCCCATGACAGAGACAGATGCCATTAAATTGGCTACACTTCACTTGGATGGAGAGGCTCACGAGTGGTGGTACCACGGATTGGTGACATTGGGTCACAACACCATACACTCCTACGGTGAGTTCACTCAGAAGCTCATGGAGCGGTTTGACAGGAAGGATCCAGAGATACATTTCAGGGAGTTGGCTCAACTCAAACAGACAGGTAGTGCAGAAGCCTTCATCTCAGAATTCTAGAGGATAGCAGTCATGGTAACAAATGTGTCAAAGAGCAGGTTGACTATGTTATTCACTGAGGCCCTAACAGAGCCACTATGGGGATGGGTGAAAGCCTACAAACCCCTCACTCTGCAGGATGCCATTAGCAGAGCCAGAGATCTATAGGATTCGGTCCCCAAGAACAGGTTCCTGCTCAAAACCAACTTTCTTGTTAGGGACAAGGACAAGAAACCTTTCTAGCAGGATGTTCCCAAGAAAACATGGTTAGACGAGGACACTAGGAAAGACTTGAGGAGGAAGAAACTATGTTTCACTTGTCAGGAACCATGGATACTAGGACACAGGTGTGGGGGGAAGGCGAAGGCTCACTACATCGAGGTATATTCAGATAGTGATGAGGATGACTATGAGCAGGAAGCCATAGAAGAACTACGGGCAGCTGAGGAAGAATCACACCAGGGTGATACACCAGAGGGAGTCATTGCTACATTATTTGGAGTACCAAGATTCCATATTCTCAGGGTCAAAGGAGTAGTACAGGGTCATAGAGTAGGAGTATTGATTGATGGGGGAGCAACCCACAATTTCATTGACTCCGCTTGGGTAGCCAAGAGAGGTATTCAGATCGAGAAGTTCGAAGGATTCACTGTAGCAGTAGCCGGGAACTCCAGCATGGAGTGCAACTACTGGATTCCAAAATTGAATGTCACCTTAGGTAACTATCAGATGACAGATTCCTTCTATGTAGTAGATGTATCGGATACTCATGTAGTATTGGGTGTTCAGTGGCTTTATTCCATAGGGAAATACACTACAGACTATAGGGCAATGGAAATGGAGTTCCAGGGGCAAGACGACAGATAGGTAGTTTTGAGGGGCATGAACACTTATCCCCCAAAACTAGTCTCATCACAAAGAATGGAGGCAGTCCTCCGACAGGATGATATAGAATGGGCTGCAGAATGTTTGGTCACGTTTAGGAAACCCCCAAAACCAGCACACGACACCCAAGTGACATTCAGGCCTTGCTACAGAAGCATGAAAAGGTTTTTTGGGACCTTCCATCAAGTAGACCGCCAGACCGAGGCTTTGAACACATTATTGAGCTAGAGGAGGGGACACAAGTAGTCATCACCACTCCTTACCGACATCCCAAAATATACAAGGATGAGATTGAGAAAACAATTAAAGAATTACTG
This sequence comes from Pseudotsuga menziesii, assembly GCA_001517045.1. NCBI lineage: Eukaryota > Viridiplantae > Streptophyta > Pinopsida > Pinales > Pinaceae > Pseudotsuga > Pseudotsuga menziesii. The sequence goes on along the minus strand of LPNX010831004.1, from coordinate 96,257 downwards.
GAGCTTGGATATATTCGACCCAGTTCTAGCCCCTTCGCATCCTCAGTAGTATTGGTAAGAAGAAGGATGGTACACTGCGAATGTGCATCGACTATTGAGCACTCAACAAAAAGACCATTAAGAACATGTATCCCATCCCTAGAATTGATGAACTTGTGGATGAACTTCGGGGAGCCAAATACTTCTCCAAGATTGATCTTCGCTCGGGGTACCATCAGATCAGAGTAAGGGACCAAGACATCTCCAAAACAGCTTTTCGCTGTCACTATGGTCACTATGAGTTTTTGGTCATGCCCTTCGGACTTACCAATGCTCCGACCACTTTCAAGTCATGCATGAACCATAACTTCAGAGTTCAGCTACGTAAGTTTTTGTTAGTATTCTTTGATGACATCCTGATTTACAGCAAAACATGGGAAGAGCATCTGAAACACCTGGACGAAGTATTGAGCATTCTAGAAGAACACTTGCTTTACGTGAAGATGTCCAAGTGTGAATTTGGCATGAAGGAAATGCTGTACTTAGGGCACATAATCAATGAGGAAGGAGTACAGGTTGACATGGAGAAAATCCGAGCTATCAAAGATTGGCCCGCGCCAAAAACAGTCACAGAATTGAGAGGTTTCTTAGGGCTTTGCACCTATTACCAATGGTACGTTAAGGAATTCTCCCAATTTGCAGCACCCCTCACAGATCTTACAAAGAAGGGAGCATTCAACTGGACAGACTTAGCACAGAAAATTTTCGAGGAGATGAAAGTTATTATGAGTTCCTGTCCAGTTTTAGCATTATTAGACTTCTCACAACCCTTTGTAGTAGAATGTGATGCCTCAGGGGAAGGGTTAGGAGCAGTATTGATGCAAAATCATCACCCTATTGCATTTGAGAGCCGTAAATTGAAGAACTACGAGCGCCACTATTCCATATATGACAAAGAGATGCTAGCCATCTTACATGCTCTCACGAAATTCAGACAGTACCTAGTGGGCAGTAAGTTCAAAATCAAAACAGATCATAATAGCCTCATGTATTTCCTGGAGCAGAAGGAACTGAATGAGCGCCAGCAGAAATGGGTCAGCAGAGTACAAGCCTACGATTTCGAGATCGAGTATGTAAAAGGTAAGAATAATGTAGTAGCTGATGCATTATCCAGGTGTCTTGCCTCACTATCTCTCAGGAGTATATCCACAGATTGGAGGGCACTTCTCTTAGTAGAATACTCCAAAAATAAAATCGCTTGCGAATTATTGGATGGACAAATTCAGGATGACAGGTACAGGATTGTTGATGACATCATCTATTACAAGAACAGGATATACCTCATCCCAGAATCCACGTTAAGGAAAAAGATCATTCAGGCAGCACATGACTCTCCATTATCAGGACATCAGGTTTTCTTGAAGACTACAGACATATTCGAGAAAGGTTCTCATGGAAGGGCCTCAAGGGGAAGTTATGCAGCACGTACGAGAATGTAGCATCTGTCAACAGAACAAGATTGAGAACATCCATCCAGCAGGGTTGCTTCAGCCACTACCAATTCCAGAACAGAAGTGGGAAAGCGTCTCTATGGACTTCATTACAGGGTTGCCCAAGGTCCAAGGGCGAGATTGTTTATATGTAGTAGTTGACAGACTGACCAAGTTTGCACATTTCTTTTCTATATCATTAGATTACTTTGCAGCTCAAGTAGCTGAGTTATTCTTCAGGGAGGTCTTCAAGCTACATGGGTTACCTAAGACCATTATCAGTGATCGGGATAGCAGATTCACAGGTGCCTTCTGGCAGGAACTATTCAGATTAGTGGGGACTGAACTGGCTACTGGCACGAGTTATCATCCCCAGAGCGATGGACAAACTGAAATAGTCAACAAGTGGATTGAAGGATATCTGAGGAACTACGTAACATGGCAACAGCGAACCTGGATCAAATGGCTACACTTAGGGGAGTATTGCTACAATACTACCTATCACATGTCTATTAGGATGACTCCTTTGAAGGCATTATATGGCTACAAGGCCTTGGACTATGCAGATTTGGCATTTGGAGACAGTAGGGCTCAAAGGCAAAGAATTGGATACAGGACAGTCAAGATATTCTTAAAATCTTGAAGGAAAACTTACAGACAGCCCAGAATCAGCAGAAGTTATATGCAGACAAACATAGGATTGAGCGGAGCTTTGAGGTAGGGGATTTGGTATACTTAAGGCTCCAACCTTACAGACAGTCTTTGCTTAAGAAGAAAGGAGCAGAAAAGTTAAAACCTCGCTTCTATGGACCCTACAGAATAATCAGGAAGGTGGGAGAAGTGGCATATGAACTAGAACTACCACAGGAAAGTAAAATTCACAATGTGTTCCATGTGTCCAACCTGAATAAGACCCTTGGGCAACACATTGCTCCATCAATAGAATTACCTCCTTTAGATGATGAAGGACTGCTGATACTGATTCCTGAAAAGATCATACAGACTAGAGAAAGGAAACTCAAGAACAGGGTAATTAGGGAATACTTGGTTCAGTGGAAGGAACTACCACCAGAGGATGCCACATGGGAAGGTGAACAGGTATTGCGGCATCCCAGTTTGCAGTTGCTGGAGGACAAGCAATCTCAAGCGAGGAGGACTGTAATGTCCTTATCTGATTAGGCATTGAGGACCAAAACCGCTAACCTTTGTGATTCCTGTGGGTTCGAGCTGTTACTGACAGTTAGGGAATCATCTAAAGACTGATGCCATCTACAGAAAATCTAGGGCATCATCATGTTATCACCATTAGGTCAAGAAGGGCCACCAGGGCCAAAGGCCACCATCATGCATGCCATCTAAGCATTATTTAATGATGCATGCACTCATTTAAGTCTCCATGTGCATGCATGCAAGTCAACTACAAATAAGAAAATAAAGTGACCTAATTAGGTCAAAGATTATGGTTTTTGCAGTTGAAAGTTTCAAAAGGAAAATAAAGTGAAAGGAGACTCACTTTTGATGATTATTATTTTGGAGCTCTTGAATAGCAGCACAGCAGTTGGGGTTGGAGACGACGTCTTCAGCTAGCGGGGTTTCGGCAGTGAGATATCTGCCCTAGTCTCATTCAGGGTAAGCCATAAAGGTTCACCATTTGCTCTTCCATTCATTCATAGTTATCCAGTATACTGAAGAGATTATTGCAGGGGCACGTGTGCAGCCCTAAGGGGTTTTAAGCCAGAAAGCCCTAATCATTCGCTGGGTCTTCAGATCTCAGTTTTACTTCGAAACCCAGGCACCATTCTCATCATTGGCATCTTACTCCAGTAACAGGTGATTATTAGATCCAATCGTGCTCCTCCTGAGCAGTTATTAGCCATTTCGGGATCAGGGGGGGCATGAGCAGCTGCACCTCTAGAACAATTCGCTAGCTTGCCTAGAGACCTCAGAACTTCTGCATGTGCCAGGCATTCTCTCCGGCATGGGAAGGCTATCTGTCATGCAAATCAGCAGCTTCATCGGACACCTCCTTCACTGAAAACGTCACCCTTAGCTGATCTGGGGTTCGTGCTGCTAGGGTTTCACTGGAAGCAGAAGATATCAGTTCATCTCCGATTCAGCTCTTGATGCATGCATACTCTCGTAGGAGCAAACCAGCCAGCTTATTAGTGGTAAGTGTTCATTCTATCCTACAAACCCTAACCCTAATTTTTGCTATAAAATAGGGATTTTTGCACGGCAGTTTGCATGCTCGGTTGTATCAGCGTATTTGCTTATAATTAGAAAATATCGGGACTTGGGATATTACATGCCGAGAAGGAAGTTCCCTATAGTGGCTACCCGCAAAAGGATAAAAACAACCCACAGAAAGGAGAAGAGGGCTGCCCAATGCTGTCTGGAAATGGAGAAGACTGCCCGAGGAGGTAAGGGTGTTGAAAGTGGCTGCCAAGGGAAGAAATGCGATGAAGATGAGGGTTTGAGAAAACCCTTAAGACAGAAAAGATAAGAAACCCTAGCTTAGGGTTTGTCTTCTATGGAGAATGATGATGCCCTAGCTAGACTCATCCATGCTAGGGCACAATCATGAACTTTTCTTATTCAACCTGTGAGATCTTTAGAATAACAGCTGTACCTGTGAGAGCAAGTGTGTGTCATAATGAATTGGCTTGATGTTCTTTTATATCCTTGAGTCACCTGTAAGTGGACCAAAATTAGAAAGAACAAAATAATATTATTTTATTTTTTTCTAATTTTCACTTTTCCCTTCAGCCTCAAAATGTCCTTTATGTATTTTTGACTTTTACCAAAGTCTTTATGTAATTTTGACTTTAACCTGTGGTCCTTTTTCTGTGGTCCAAAAGTCCTTATGTATTTTGACTTTTGCTTTTAGCCTTCTTCAAGTGCCCTTGTGGTCATCACTTGTGGTCTTTTAATTCCATTCAAAGTACATCATCATAAACCAAGAGAGTTACTAATGCTTTTATCTCACACTCTGTGTGACACCAAGATCAGGTACTAGGGTATCTTAACGAAGGGTAGCTAAACCTTGGAGAAGAACGCAAAGCCCATTAGTCAAGGGTTAGAGTGTCACACATGCCTAGACCAAGTCTAGGGCTTATAGTGCCTACTTGGTAACAGACCAGGTGCCTTAGCCATAGGCTGCATAATTTGACCCTAAGTCAAATACTTGGTAACAAGCCAATCGCCTCCATTTTCCAAGAGAATGGCTACTCAGAACTAAGCTGAGTCTACCAGTACTAGATTGGTCCACACCGTGGTCTTGGACCAGATGTCTACCATTCAACAAAATGGTCACTCAACACTAGATTGAGTCCACCCAAGGCAGAGCTGGGTCCATATCATGGTGAAGGACCAAATATCTATCATTCAACAGAATGGTCACTCAACACTAGGTTGAGTCTACGCCGTGGTCCTGGACCAAGTGTCCCCTTTCTCCTAAGAGAATGGCTCTCGATTCTGCTCAGAAAAATCAACAAGGATATATCAGACCTTGAGCAAAAATGGGGTTTATGCTTTTAGCCATTAGGTGTTTAGGGATTTTTAATTTTTTTCATATAAAAATATTTTGTTGGGGGGATCAATGGGTTGTAGAAGCACTGGAAGTTGCAAGATCTGTTCGAAAATTTCAAGAATTGTTTGTTTTTTCACAGAATCTGTTTGTAAATTTCAGGATTTTATTATTATTTTTCATAAGATCCGTTTCATGGGACCAGGATACGTTTCCTGTTGCAGGGGATCTGTTTCCACGGTGGATCCGATTTGGATACGTATCAGATCCGTGGATCCAGGATCCTACACACTAGGGTGACGGATTTGGTAACATAGTTTATTTGTGATTTTAATGAGGTTATAAGGTGGTTGTGTAATTAATGTCTCACATTAAATATTTAAAAAGTCATTTAATGGTTTTTAATGATAAAAGTGAGATGTGATCTTGGCCCTAGATTTCATCTAAGTTATTTTTAATCTTTACCATTGGATTTGAGATGGTGGTTGCTCAAACAAAAAGGCTAGGGAAAGGCTCAACCTAATTCATTGTTCACATTCCTAAGAGAGAGTTTTTGGAGAGGAGAGAGCAAGAGAAAAAGACAATGGTTTGAAGATATTTCATTCCAGAAACTGAGCGTGAGAGAGAGAAAAATTCTTACACAAATTCCAAAGTTAGGAAGAGCAGAATTATTTGCACATATCCCAAGGAAAACTTTCAGCAGGCATAGATTTCGACATTGTATCGTACAGTCTGTACAACAGTACAATTTTCGAGGAGAGGCCGTACAGGAGATTCCGTATATCAAGCAAATCGAGGAATTCTAACATGAATTTTGAGGTGATTTGACCAGCATTTAACGCTTTTAACAGGTCGTACACCAAACATGTTTTTCGAGGAGAAAAATATGGCCGTATAGCCAAACATGTGGATAGTACAACACAAAAAATCGAGGCAGCCATACAGAGTGATTCTGGCACAATTTTCTAGGAGATACTAGGGAAATAAGTACTGTTTTTTTATATTTGTATTTTGCTTGAAGAAATAATAAAATTTCTCTCTCATGTAGAATTTTCCTTTAGGATTTTATCCTAGACCAAATTGGTCAAAATCACGGAGTCTAAAATTTTCATGTGTTGGCTGTCATAAATTTTCAAGGTTGGAAAAAGTAGGGCTGCCATAAATTTATGAGTTTGCTAAAGTTAAAATTACCTCATATGTTTCATGTTTTCAAGTTGAAAAATTTTAATTTTTTATGAACATGCATACTGGGGTATGGGCATTAAACCATATGCAGTGAATTGAAATTGAAATCGGGTTGGGGTTAATTTTTTTTACAAAGGACGTTTAAGCTAAATTAATCTAAACTAATTGCAAGGGAAATAAAGACTAGCAAGATTTCACCTCAAACCATCAACTAAGTGCACATCAAGTGGGATGGTTGCACAACATCTGAACTCCAAAGCCTTCAAAAATATTTCATTAACATGTGATCAAATGATCAAAGAAGAATTACAAGAGCATAGGTTCAATTATGCTCATATGAGTGAAGAGACCTTGCTTAAATAAGAAAAAGATAGCCAGAGGGGGGGAGGGGGTACACTTTCCCAAGAGGGGGCGCACTTGCTTCCTAGGCATGACTTGGAATGAGTTGAATTGAGTTGTTTGAGGCTTGTACAATGGAAACATCTCGTAGTGAAAATGCCACTTACTAAAACTCATGCCAACTCATAATGGATACATCCACTTTTTGGAGAATGCGTCCTACTTGGAGAGATGCACCCTCTCTTTGGATGAGGAAACTTTCATTTTCCTATACTTGCTGAGAAAAACACTCAAAAGTGTTTTAGAAACGTTCAGAATGTTTTTTATTTACTTCACCAAATCATAAATTTCAATTTTGGCATGTTTCTTTTATTTTATGAGTTGCCGAATTTTTCGCTTTATCCATTTTTTGGTGTTTTTTACCATTTTTGAGCAATAATTAATTTTGGAGATAAATAATTACTCGAAAACTTTGGAAAGTGGGTTTACGGGTTAAATGGGTGCTTTGAGCTAGAAAATGAGCACCCCCTTGGCAAATTCCGTTGCTAGACCACACTTTTATGCTTTAGAGAAAATTTACAATTAACTTATTAAAAGTGAGCCTGGAAAAACGATTTTTTTTTTTCCAGAAATTAAAAAAAACCTATAAGGGACTTAGTACATGTTCATATGCCTAAAAAACAATGATTAGCATGGTAATATAAATTGACACATAGGTTTTAATAATCTCCTAGGGCCTAACCACCAAGACATTTACTCTAGCTTTGGAGGAGTGGGTAAAAAACTTGAAGATTATAAGTCGTTAAAAAACGACATATAATTCTCAATGAAAAAACACCCTAGAGTAAAGTATTGATGACTAAGTCTTAGTAAAGCCAAACCTTTTACATAATTTTATCATACTAAGTCATTTATTACCGTTTCCCTGTAAGGTATGAACTAGTGTTTTAAAACGCGTCCTGAGCTGACTTAGACTTGACCGAGCCACCCGAGCCTAGCCGAGTCGGCCTTTAACTCAGGTTGGATGGCCGGTTCGGTACCGAACCGACCAACTCGGTTGAGTTAAAGGTCAACTTGCCGAGTTGGACCTGAGCTCAATTCTTTTTTTAAATTAAAATTTATTGATTAACTAACCTAAATCTAACCTAACCACCAACCTAATCCCTAACCTAACCTAATGCCTAACTACCCTAGCACTTAAAACCGCCGACTTACCTGTCCACGGCTTCATTTTTGGTCTGATTGCCGACTTGAATCTTGGAGTCATGGTTGAAGTGTTGAAACGTCCAGACTTTCAGTTTCCTCGTGAGTGTGGCTTGTGGGTGCTCGGGAGTCAGTGGAGGGTGCATGCACAGTGGATTGTGTTGGAAACTTGGAGCTCAGTGCCTGCGTGAAGCTCACTGCTCAGTGCCTGCGTGGAGTTTGTTGCAGGCAACTTGCATCCTGCGTGGAGTTTGAAGGTGCACACTGCAGCCTGCGTGGAGTTTGAAGGTGCCCACTGCCAGCGTTTGTAGCCTGCGTGGAGTTTGAAGGTGCAACCTGCATGAAGTTTGAAGGTGCCAGTGTTAGTTTCCTGCGTGGAGTTTGGAGTTGGACTTGGAAGTTACAGGCTATAGGTTTGAAGTTTTAATTTTTATAAATTACAATCTAGTAATTTACAATTAAGTTACAGATACAGTTCTGTAATTTACAATTTTTATATAAATTTTAAGTAATTTACAACACTGCAAATTACAAATGTTGATTTGCAATATATTTACAATTCTATAATTTATAATTTTTATATAAATTTTAAGTAATTTACAATTTTTATATAAATTTTAAGTAATTTACAGTAATTTACAATGTTGATGTGGTTGAAGGGAAAGATATATTGCAAATATTGCAAAAAAATGATTGAGGGAGGAGGCATTCATAGGTTTAAACAACACTTGGCTGGCATTAGAGGTAATGTTGCCCCATGTGAAGCTGATTCAGAGGTGATTGGAGAGATAACGTTGGAGTTGCTACAACAATTTGAACAGTATGAAGTGGAGAAGGCTAACCAAAAAGAGAGAGAGGCAGAAATAGGGAAGAAGAGGCATCTTGCAGAAATGATTGGTAGATCTGCCCTTCATTCTGAATATGAAGGCTCCTCATCCATACCTTCTCCCAATTTCAAGGATACCTTTCAGTATGTTCCTCCTCCCTTAGAAACAAATGTCTCCAAAAAAGGGAGTAATATCCATAGTTTGTTCTCACCTCAAAACAACTCTGACAATGCTGTTGCTTCTCGGCCAATTCTTCCCACCATAGATGCCCATTGGAAAAAGAAATACAAAATAATTGCTCATGAGTACATAGCTAGATGGTGGTATGATGCAGATATCCCCTTCAATGCTGCCCGCTCACCATATTTCCAACCTATGTGGGATTTTGTTGTTGCTACTGGTAAGGGCTTCAAAGGCCCTAGTATGCATGACTTGAGAGGATCTCTTTTGCCGAAAGAGATCACATCCTTGGGTGAATACTTCAAGGAGTTCAAAGAATCATGGACCATAACAGGATGCACTATCATGTCAGATGGATGGACCGATGCAAAGAATCGAACCATCATAAACTTCCTTGTCTCTTGCCCACAGGGAACCTTGTTTTTGAGATCATATGATGCATTTGATAAGGTGAAAGATGCAAATCTGTTATTTAATCTTTTTGCTGAGGATGTTGAGGAGGTGGGGGTAGCTAATGTTGTGCAGGTCATCATTGATAATGCCGCTAACTATGTTCTTGCTGGTAAGATGTTAGAGGGAAAGTACACAACAATATTTTGGACCCCATGTGTGGCACATTGCATAGACCTCATGCTTGAGGACATATGCAAACAGGATTGGATCAAGCACACTATAGAGCACGCCAAAAGCATCACAAGATACATCTACAACCACTCATGGGTATTGAGCTTGATGAGGAAACGCACACAGGGCAGGGAACTTGTTAGGCCCGTACTAGATTTGCAATGCCAGTACTAGATTTGCAATGCATTTCCTCACGTTGCAATCTCTCCTTGCACAAAGAAAGAACTTGGAACAAATGGTTTCAAGTGATGAATGGAGTTCAAGTAAATGGGCCCGTAGAACAGATGGAAAAGACACCAAGAAGAAGTCTTGGAGAGCTCATTTTGGAAAAAAGCAGCAGAGGTTTTGAAAATTATTGAGCCACTTGTTAAGGTGTTGCGGTTGGTGGATGGGGAAAGATTGGCCATGGGATATATTTATGAGGCCATGGGATATATTTATGAGGCCATGGATCAGGCAAAGGAGCAAATAAGGGCAGCATACAAGGATAGAGTGGCCAAGTATGGGCCTATCTGGGATATCATCGATAGGAGATGGAACACTCAACTCCATCGCCCTATACATGCAGCTAGGTATTTCCTGAACCCAAGGTATCATTATAGAGCTCGGTTTGGAGAAGATCAGACCGGTGAAGTCAAAGATGGATTGTATGAGTGCCTTGGGTGCATGGTCCCAAATGAGATGGAGCAGTTGGAGATACACCAACAACTTATCGCTTACACTAGAGCCACAAGTACCTTTGGCAAACCCGTTGCTAAGGTTGCAAGAGATAATGACCAACCAGGTAAACAATTCCATTGTTTTTATTAAATGTAGTTGTTTAGTTTTTAAAATTTAATAACTTCAATATTTAGTTAAATTCACAATCTAATTTGTTGATTTAACTCCATTTGCACTTGTAGCAACGTGGTGGGAGTCATTTGGTGGGCAAGGCATTCAATTGCAAATGTTTGCAATTCAAATCCTTAGTCAACCATGTAGTTCTTCCGGGTGTGAGCGCAACTGGTCTGTCTTTGAGTGGATTCACACGAAGAAGAGAAACCGTTTAGAGTAAAACCAGTTAAATGATCTAGTCTTCGTGCAGTACAACCTCCACTTAAGGAGCAACCAATTGATGAGCAAAAGACTTGATACAGATCCTATTGTGTTGGATGATATTGATCCAACCTCAGATTGGTTAGTGGAGACTCAAGAGCTCGAGTTTGATCCAAATTTTGATATTGAGCTAGATGTAGCCAGTGATGTTACTATGGAAGCAGATCCACTATTACCAGTACCATCATCAGTTCATGTTGATGCAGGTGTAGAATCTAAATCCATAATATTTTTCTTCTATCATTGAATAATATGAGTGTTTCAAATTTTCAATATAATATATAGTAATAATTTGATACATCATACAACTATTGAATCTTGATATAAAATTATTTCATTCCAGATACGGCAGGCACTAGTATGGAGGAGCAGATGCAGGCACCTGTACATCTTGATCCACGTCCACCTCGTGCTTTTACGAATTCAGCTAGTGTTGCTCCTACTGTAGCAATTGTAGATGACCTTGAGGGGTTTGAGCCTGAGCCAGATGCCATTGCTTATGTCATTGCTAGTCCGGGTTCTAGTTCTAGCAGTGGTGCTGAGTTTGATTATTGATCATGTTGATTAATGATGCAGTGGCATACTTATTACTGGCATCATAGCATTTTGTTTTTTGGACTGTGTCACGACTCACTCTACATCATATATATTATATGCCATTTAGGCATCTTTGATTATGTATTTTCATTTTGTTCAGACTTTCATATATGTATTATGTATTTGTTGCTTGCAGCCTTGCACATTGGCACAGTACCCTTTGTGCAATTTTGATATGTTCACCCTTATGTGGTATATATATGATCATACTTTGGATGTTTTGTCTCTAATGCTTTGGAATGATGGATTATAATCTTTAAAATATATTTTTGCTTTAAAATTTAAATATTTTATGTGCTTTTTAGTAAACCGAGTCATTAAAATCAAACTGGCCAAGTCATTGCCGAGTCCGAGTCCGACTTGACCCTCGGCCGATTCCGAGTCCGAGTCCGACTTGACCCTCGGCCGATTCCGAGTCCGAGTCTGAGTCCGACTATGAACATGTAGAAATTAAAAAAAAGGGACCTCTGATTGGCCTGATGGACTTCTGAACACATGTGATGAACAATTGAATTGTTCATGTCTTTGACTGCTCACAGGAAATCCACCTATTTGCAACTTATTGGATAACAGCAAGCACACTTTTTAATACATGTTGATGTTATCATTCTAGACAATTTAAATAATTCAAGATGTTAGCAAATTAATAGTTTGACTATTGTCCCTGAAGGCTAAAACTCCTATTGGAAAAATGTTTCACACATATTCACATTTTAAGCATACCATCCTCTTATTTAAGTTGATCACTAACTTGTGAATTTCTATAGATCTGGGAGTTTATCGATGTTCAACAGCGTTGGCATCCAATTGCAGAGTTAGTAGCCCCTGGTGAAGATGGAGACCAAGTATATGCTATTTCATGGGCACCTAATATTGGCAGGTACACACATTTGAAATCAGTGCAATCATTTGTTTCATTACTTGTTTATGCTAATCTAATCTGAAGTCATAGGTGACATTGTCAATGGAAACAAATTTGGTGTTTAGCCCCTATACCATTTTAGCAATGTTTACAAAAATCACAACTTGTTAGCATTTTTTCAAATTTTTGTTAAAGTTATTCATGAAACAATAATTTGGAGGGAAAATCATGCTTTTTTGCGAAATGAAAAAATAATCATTTTATTTAAATTGTAGGGCAGGAAAAAATGATTTGTTTTTCAAAATTTTTAATGCATGCTATTTGTTTGCTGTGTCATCCCCTTTTTTCATTAAGTATTTCCCTGAGTCCAATTTTTTGACCATTAATGAGTTATTTGCAGGTCTGATATTTTCAACATTGTTCCACTTCTTATTCTAGGTGATGCTTTGCATATGTACTTGCCACATTTTTTACACACATACTCTCACTCAATGTTACAAATATCGGCGCGGCGCGGAAATCGGCAGGGTCCAGGAAACATCGTCTCGGGATATCTCGGCAGAACATCGGCAAAAATCGGCAAGAATCGGCAAACTTAAAAAACACAAAAATATTCATTTTTTTTCAATTTTTTAAACATCTAAAGCAACAATAACATCAAATAAACACATTGCCACATGAATATGGAAAGAAAACTGATATATAAGATATATAAGATGTCTAGAGATACATCACACATCAAAATGGATCATGTCCTAGTCCTACTCCTGAATAGTGAATACTGAATGTCTGAATCATCAAAAATATAAGTTATAACTTATAACAAATGTATCTCACGATCATCATCATGACTCATGAGTCATCTACAGTGAAATAAAGTAAATAAACTATGGATTCCTTCTACCCCTTTTACGGGAAAAGGTAATCACTGTGGAAACAGCCCTTGCCCTTCCTCTAGGACCAGGTGCCCTCGAGGCTTGTCGGCCTCGTACTGGTATCTGACGTCCTCTAGAAGAACTAGAAGACCCTGCAAAAGGATCATGATGTCCTCTAGAACCTGAAGGTGGCTGAAACTGGTGTCCTGAAGAAGAAGAAGGAGCTCGAGGAGGTAGTCCTACAGCTACTCCTCCACTAGTAGCAGTGCTACTATCGGGTCTGTCTCCCTCTAACCCTGCCTGTGGCTCTGGATCTAACTGTGGCACACTCCCAGACTCAATGTGAAACTCCTCTGGAACTGGATCACCCTCATATGGAGCCTCTGTATCATCATCATGATCATGATCATCCGCTAGCCAATCAGGGGCTACCTCCATAGCAGGCTCTTGACACTCCGACCTCCAAGCTGCAGTGGTGTTGATCTGATCTAATGAAATGGCCTTTGCATCAACTTTTCTCTGATATTGCTTCACCCACAACCTGAGATTGTAGTGGACGTAGACCAAATCATTAAGGCGCGGAGCGGAGTATCCAACCTGCAGGAGGATCATAGAATTAGATATTAAATTATAAAGTTAATAATTTCAATTTGTAATGCATAAATTAGAAGGCAAAGGGGCGT